>JALIZH010024768.1:0-28502 GCA_030522465.1 Rhipicephalus appendiculatus | reverse complement strand
GTGTTCTGATTAGCATAATACAAATATACACTTGAATATGTACCATACCTCTCTCACTTCTTTTAAAAGGTACTGTGTCAGCGATATGTATTGCCTTTTCATTTTTCTGGAGATAGACATATTCACAAAATTGATTGTCTGGTTGGGTTAGCTAAGTACAGCTTTCAAAGGCTCCAATGAAAAAAATGGGTTTAATTCCAAATGGTTTAGAATCGGCTCGATTCCTTCGTCAGGGGGAAGGACAATGAAGATGCTGAAGTGCAACTCCTTTAACTTTTTTCCTAGACCAGGAGGGGCGAGTGACTTTGGTGAAGAAGGTGTAGTGCTTTCATTTGTAGGACTGATTTTGTGGGGCGGGTGGCCGCAGGCGGGCAATGCACTCAAGGCTTGGTTTCCTTTTGTTTTGTTGTGGTTATGCTGTAAATGTAAAGTGACAGCAGATTTCTTTTGCAATGGTTCGGATTGTTTTTAGTTATTTTTATGAACCATGACTGAAGCACCTTTGAGTCAAGTCAGTTAATTCATTTTATTTCTGTATAGCACTAGGCTGTGCTTGCTTACTTGTATTTCTTTTTTTCATGGAAGCTATCCTCTATATACATATGATTTGTTTCTGTGAATTCACATTTAAGGCAGTTCAATTTCATCCATTCTTTTAATCAACATAGCCTCTGAATGTAGGGATTTCATTTCTGTATCGTGACATGTTTACTATTTATACTATTTCACCACTTTATAATAAAGGATCACACGATGTCGTCATGGAAGTTTCTTTCATGCTTGACTTTTCTATTGCATTAGCAGTCTTTCCCATGACCACAGAAAGACAAGTTGCAATTATACACTGAGAACGAGACGGATTATTGTGTGCTGCCTGGGCTCTCAGTGCCATTTGTTTTGTAAGATATGTGGCCGAGACATTTTTTCAATCAAGGAAACACTGGCGCTACCAGAGAAGATAGTGTACAACTGGGGTATGCTGCCAGTACTGACATATGGGGCAAAATTCAGAGGATAAAACAAACTTCAGAAGTTGGGAACCATGCAGCAAGTAATAAAAGAACCATGACTAATGCCTTTGCTACATTGAAGACCATACACGCATTCTCAAGCTTGCATACCTATCAACTACCACGGAGTCCACTGCCTAAGCACCGGCTCAAAGCAGATGCCCTCCACGCAAAGATGTCATATACAAAATCAAGGTACCAGAGCAGTGATCAGCAACGCTGGTCAGATACCTGCAAAGTGTTGTGTGCAGTGGAAGGAAGTCGGCAACAGCAATACAGCCAGCCACACGCAGTACAACCGTAATTCAGTGGTGCAGCGAACTTATTTCTCTACATTTGATTTTGAAGCGCAGCTTCGACAGCTCTATCTCTCATTTCATACGTGGCAGTTACTGCTTGTCTGCATATCAATGTTTGTGAAATTGGGGCGCACCCAGTACGTCTGGTTGGGTTTCCTTCATGGATTACATCTCTTCAATACAAGGCATGTACCGCGATCAAGTATGAAGCACGATGAACCTTTTTTTCTGTGTGTGTCATCAAGTCACTTCTATCGAAGCTAAATAGTGACGTAAACTTTGTTTACCGCGAATACTGCGTTCTTTACTATCACTGAAGTTCGAGCCACGGAAAATGTTAAAAAAATGGGGCAGTGGCCAAAAGCTGTCTTTCAAGTTCCTCCTTCGCATTCTCTACTAACGGCATGCACAACTTTAAATAAGATTAAATTAGTCCTCACCACTATGACGTTGAGGGTGTAAAAGTCGTTTCTGGAAAAGTAGGCAGCCTTGAAACCTTGAATCCATGTGGACGAAGCCTCCTTCGCCGCGGCCGGCTCCTCCGCGCTGGCAGGGAATGTGATCCACATAACGCCGACGCGCTCGACGATCGCTTCCCCGACAGCAGTAATCGTGCGACTCGCACTGGACAGGCTCGTCGCCACGTCCTCGTCATTTGCGATCGCGCCGTGGTAAATGCCGGTGGCGATGAAGCGAAGGGCACAAAGCACTTGCAGATCTATGGTCGGGGCTGTTCGTCGTGCCCGTATGCCGCCTCTCCAGGTCCCTTGGCGAAGCTTCCCGCGCAGTCATCGCACCATGCTTGTCGTCAGCCGGCACCGCAGTCGAAACGATTCATCGGACATTGCAAAAGTATCGCGCTTACCGCGGAATTATTTTCGCTTCTGCACCCCCCAACTACCGCACGACGAAGGACAGCGCCATTTTCTGCTGCATATGAAGCGTTCTCTTGCGGCGAGAACCACAACATCGAACAAGTCAAATGAAGTAACAAGCTTTTTATTTTGACAAGCAAACTTTACATACACTACTTTGTGATAATATTAACCTAAACATGTTAGCAAAGTAATTTACAGAATGACCTCTACTCAAGCGTATGGGAGGCGACACATCGAACGAGCAACCGCAAGCAACTCAATTTACAACAATATGGCGGCCAATTTGGGGCATTCGTCGTTCTCACATTTTAAGCAGCAAATTTGGCGGGATGCAACGTCACGCAACGTCATTTTGACGCGACAAAGAGTGATGCCCTGTGACGCAACGACCACCATGAGTTCAATGTCCAATCATGTTACAGACATGACGGTTCATCGTCAAGCGAGCAGTAGTTTCGACAAACCGCAACTTCTCAAGCGAGCAGTAGTTTCGACAAACCGCTACTTCATCGTACGCACAGCTTAGTACCACATTTCAGTTTTGTTATTCAGTCCAAACCTTTTTTTATACATGGCAGAGCACGGTGAACGGCTACTTCGGAAAAAAATAACTTTTTTTTCTCACGTTACATCATCGCGAATTCCTGTGTCGTAACGCTATTACAGCGCCACAGGACGAACGACCTCGCGTGACCAATCAAATCAGGCTAATGGCGGAATTTGACAACATGGCGGAATTTGACAATGTCCTGAATAGCACCCCGGGAGGCGAAATACGGTCAGCTAAAAGCACCTATTGTCACACGAAGAACGACAGGCAGCTCGATACTGCTGCGCACCGCTGCAGCACAAAGGACGACGTTCGAAAAGAACGCATAGGTATACACAGGATTATCGTGAAGTAACAACTGTCGTAGTTGTTACGTCTTTGTATTTGAGGAACTCGCTGCAAGTGTTCACAATGAAGAAGCCGACGCTGTTTGATATTTCTTTTTCTTTCAATGGAATGACCCATCTGCGTCTCCTGTCACGCGGTGGCGTCTGACGCCAAGTGTGCCCTGTGTTCTTTTTTTTTCTACATCATGAGTGGGTACAGAAGGGGGCCATTTTTACGTGTGCGTCTCAAGGGCAGTTTTCAATTTGAAAGCAAATGTAGGAGCGTTGCGGGATAGAAAACGCGCTCAAGCTCCTCCGAGATCGGCGTACCGCGAGCAGTAAATCGTGCATATGAATAGGTCGCCGTTATATCGCCCGCACAAGCAGAGGCAGAAAAAAAATGGCGCGTGGCTGTGTTGGCTGGCGGAGCGGGCTGCGGAGTGTGGGGCACTGGTTCGAATCTCCGGTCAGGTGCAATGCAATTTTTCCCGTTAATTTATTTTTCTTTGTGACTTTTATATATATATATATAGATATATATATATCTGGGACATGTGGCGATGGCGAAAATCAGCTGAGAGCTTCCACATAATTGCAATCCCAATAATAAAAAAAGTACGTACAAGCAAGAAAGCACAATAAAAAAATTCGCATTTTCAGGAAGTGAATCATGACGAGTGGGCGAAGCACTGGGGATGATTCTTACCGTAAATCACCCTAGACATCGCCCACTCGCGCATGCAAATGAGTGACAATGCGTGTGTACAGTATATACAATGTGTTTTTGCCGTTGAGCAGCCGCTTACCGCGTCCTAAACCCTGGGGTAGCAGCTTGCTGTCGGCGTTGCCGCTTCGCCTTTCGCGGGCGAGAGCGCGTTCATGATAGTTTTCATCCATGGCAGAAAGAGAATGTGTGGTCTTGAACGGGCTTATTCTTCATCGCCATCAGCGTCATCGTTGTGATGTATAGTGGGTACATTCCATGTGCTGTGGAGTGACGGCAGAAAGAGAATGCGTGGTCTGGAACACGCATATTCTTCATCGTCAACAGCGTCATCGTCGTCGTCATGGCGTATAATGGTTACTTTGCATGTGCTGTGCCGTGATGGCAGCGTCATCGTCATCGCACTAGCATGGCTACACCGGGGGACACCGGGGGGAGTGATGCACAAGCCTCGACCTTAAGGAGCTGCCCCCCTCATACAGCAAAAAGTACAGTCCTCAGGTTCGCTAACGAGCGTAAAACGGCTTCAAGCGCACGACGTGAACGACTTCAGCTCGCCCGCAGCGCCGTTGAGAATTCGTAGTTCCGTTCGGAATGGCATCGTTGTCTAGAGGTCTAATACGTCTGAGCACCTTCTATGTCCCGAAGTATCACCGAAGCAGATTGTCGCTAAGTCCCCGTCCGCGTATCGGCGTACAGACTCACACACTGTCACTGCGTTGGTATTCCATGTTGTGTCGTTGAAGGTTGTAGCGACGGCTGTCGGTCTTCTGCACTGGATGCACAGACGGGCCAGTTCTCGGGTTTCTTCGGCACGCTTAAGGCACACGGTGACGTGGATGTTTCCTCGTTGTAGGCATTGAGTAACACAGTGTCCAGCGTCGCTGCCAGGGTCTTTCCGCAAAGCAACTTGTATGGCGCCATCTGTGTCGCTTCATTGACGGCCGTGTTTTACGCGGTAACATACGGCAAGATGGCATCCCGCGTCTTGTTCGACGTCGACATACATGGCCAGCATGCCGGCTATGGTCTTATTTAGACAGTCGATGAGGCCACGATTTCTGGATGGTAGGCAGTGAACCAGCGGTGACTTGTTTCAGTGTATGTCAAGATCGCCTGAGTTAGGTTCGCAGTAAAGACCGCACCTTTGTCGAATAATAAGGACCTCAGAGGCGCCATGAAGGAGGGCCATGTTCTCAACGAAGAACTTGGCTACCTCGGTGGCACCGTCTTCGGGCAGGGCCCTTTGTCTCGGCGTGGCGGGTAAGGTAGTAGGTAGTTACGATGATCCATTTTTTTCCGGAATTCGACGTCGGGAATCTCCCCAATAAGTCCATACTAATTTGTTGCAACGACCGGCGAGGAGGCTCGCTGGGCCGCAGAAGTCCGGCTGGCTTAGTCGGTGGTATATTCCGACGCTGACAGTATCGGCAAGTCTTTACGTAGTAGGTGGTGTCGGCAGTGAGGCGAGCCCAGTATTACTTTTCTTTTATCCTGGCGAGCGTGCGGGAAAAATTCAAGGTGTCCAAACTTGGGTCGTCACGCAAAGCTTCCAGAACCTCTGGACGTCATGTTGAAAGTAATACTATGACGTAGTTGGCCCGAAGTGGCAAAAAGTTATTCTTCAGAAGAACGCTATTCCGCAAAAAAAAGACGGAAGTCCACTCTGGATACCTTGGGAGCAACGGTAGCTTTGCCCTCGAGGTATTCCACAAGGCCCTTAAGTTTCGGATCGGCGCACTGTCGTTCGGCGAAGTCATGGCCGCTTATGGTTTCCAAGAACTAGTCATCGTCCTGGTCATTCCGCGGTGGTGGGTTAACGGGCGCACGGGGCAGGCAGTCTGCGTCATAGTGCTTTCGTCGGGACTTGGAAGCGACGGTAATGCCGATTTCTTGAAGTCGCAGACTACACCGTGTGAGGCGACGTGAAGGGTCCTTCGAGTTAGCTAGGCAACACAAGGCGTAGTGGTCGCTCACAACTTTGAAAGGCCTGCTGTAGAGGTAGGAGCGAAACTTCGATGTAGCCCACATGATGGCAAGGCACTGCTTTTCTATTCCTGAATAGTTGGCTTCCGCCTTCGATAGAGACCGGCTTGCATAGCTCATAACCCTTTCTAGTCCGTCAGTCGTCTCCAAGCTCTACACTGCTTACGTCGGCGTGGATTTCCGTATCGGCGTATTTGTCGAAGTGCGCAAGTACCGGTGGCGACTGCAAACATGGTTTCAGTTTTTGAAATGCTTAGACTTGTGTCATTTCCCACTTGAATTCCAAGTCGGTTTTCATTAGGTGACTTAGCGGCTCAGCCATCCGTGAAAATCTCTTGACGAAATGTCGGTTATAGACGCACAAGCCGAGAAATCAGCGTACAGCCCTGGTTTCGGTGGGCGGCGGGAAGGCAGCGATGGGAGCTGTTTTCCGGAGGTACGGGTGAACACCAGACTTACTAGTGAAGTGACCGAGAAGCAACATCTCCTCGTACGCAAAGCGGAACCTTTCTGGCTTCGGGGTGAGTACGGAGGGATTCGTTGCTTGAAGTACGACTTCCAGGTGCCGAAAGTGCTTGTCGAAGGTTGAGCAAACACAGCAATGTCGTCCAAGTACGCGAGACCAGTCTGCCACTTTAAGGCAGCGAGTACGCTATTCATAACACGAAGGAACGCCGTACGTGCCGAGCAAGGACCGAAGAGCTTGACCATGAACTTGAATAGGCCTTCTAGTGTGATAAAGGCAGTCTTCTCTGGGTCTCTCTCGTCGACCTCGATTAGCCAATAGTCAATATTGAGGTCCATCGACGAAAAGTACTTCGCGCTGTGCAGTCGATCCAACGGGTTGTGTATAGGTGAGAGAAGATACACGTCCTTCTTCGTGATTTTGTTCAGGCGCCTATAATCGACGCAGAAATGTAGAGTTCGGTCCTTCTTTACTAACATGGGTGACGTCCAAGGACTCTTGGAACGCTGGATGAGGTCGTCGAGTAGCATTCGTCGACTTGTTTTTAGATGCGAAGCATCTTATGCTCGGGGCTCTGTCCGTCACTACCCCGTCCCCCCTTCCCGCGTCCCGTGTCCTGCGTCGCACGTCCGGCCACTTTCATGAAGTAGGGAAGCACCCATTATGCGAACCAGAACACTGTAGTAATATGAAGGCCGTCAAACCTACTACAATCATCAGAGTCATGGCTGAGAGCACAGAGAGGCTGCTTAGTAATGGCTAGGCAGGTGGTGTCTGTCGCCCAGGTTGACCCCATTCCTTGAGTCATGGCCGAGAGCACAGATAGGCTGCTTAGCAATGGCTAGGCAGGTGGTGTCTGTCGCCCAGGTTGACCCCATTCCTTGATCTTGCTTGCATGTGTTTCGAGGGGGCTGAGTCCGTCCCTCCTTCCCGCGTCCCACAGCGCATGCGCGTCCCCTCCCCTCTCTCTCCTACGCTCACCCCCTATCTCTCCTCTAGGAATCCTCTACTCTTCGGAGCGGCCCCCACGTCGCACACCGCCCACAGCGCATGCGCGTATTCTCCCCATATTCTCTCCTACGCTCACCCCATTTCTCTCCTCTAGGAATCATCTACTCTATGGAGCGGAGCCCGCGTCCCACAGCGCATGCGCGTCCTCTCCCCCCTGTCTCCTCCAGGAATCCTTTACTCTACGGAGCGGCTCCGGCGTCCCACAGCGCGTGCGCGTCCTCTCTCCTCTAGGGAATCCTCTACTCTACGGAGATGCTCCCGCCTCCCACACCCCCCACAGCGAATGCACGTCCCCTCCCCCCTCTCTCTCCTGCGCTACGGTCCCCCCCCGTCCTTTCCTCTAGGAATCCTGTACGGAGCGGCGCGCACGACAGGTGGTGTGACAGCTGCATACTCCGCTGGGGGCGCCACGGTAGTTCCGCGGTATGAAAATGACGGAGCGCGCGCGCCTCATTCTCTCTCCTGTACAGCGGCGCGATGAGCGCCCGGACCGCTGCTGTGAAATGAGAGCGGCGACGTTCATCCCGCTCAAGCTAATTATCTCCCCGCTGCTTCGCATCCACGCATGGTTACCTTTAGCGGGAGATGGGAAATTTTTTTTATGGCCTCGCGTTCGGGCATCAAAACTCGGTACAGGCTTTCAGGGAGTGGTCTCGCGTTTTTCTCTTTTATAATGCGGCGTTTTGCGACTGGGGTCTGTCGAATTCTTGACGACGACGAAAACAAGTACTTATATTGCAGGATGATGGTTTTGAGCTGTTCTTGCTTATGTTTCAGAAGGGTGGCATTGACGTCGAAAGCTGGTTCAGGAGCTTGGTTCATCGGGGTAAGCTCGGAAGAATCGGTGAGGGCGACAGCATTGGTGGCTTCCACAATTTCTTCGATATAGGCGACCATCGTGCCTTTCTTCACGTGCTTGTACTCGTTAGTGAAATTTGACAGCAGCACTGTAGTTTTCCCTCCCCGCTGCTCGGCTATGCAAATCTCGTGGTTAATCTACAGGTGCTGGTCGCCTTCAGCGACACCTACTGCTTACTGAGTGCTAACGGAAACGATGGCACCGGAGCGAGTCTGAATGGTCACCTTACCTTCCAGCACATTGAGGGCGTGTTTTCCGGGTGGCATGTGCGGTGGTAGTGCTTTTTCTGTGGATTGCGTTATCGACTTGAATCTCAGGTCGATGACTGCGCCGTGAAGGTTTAGGAAGTCCATGTCAAGGATGACATCTCTCGAACAACGCTGCAGGACTACAAAGCTTGCGGGATAAATACGGTTGTTAATGGAAACTCTCACTGTGCCGATTCCTGCAGGCGTTACTAGGTGACCTCTAGTTGTCCGGATTTCGGTGCCTTCCCAGGCAGTCTTGACTTCCTTCAACTTCATGGTGAACAGTTCCTTGATGACAAAATAATCAGCTCGGTGTCGCCGAGAGCTTTGACTCAGTGGGCTTCGATACGAACGTCAAGCTGGCTATTTCATTAACTACAGCCACCAATGCACGCTGTGCACCGATATCGGCGAAAAGAGCGTCGGCCTTCAATAATCTGATCCGCGGCACGGCTCGCCGGCATTTATACTTGCGGCATGGGCATTCGAGCGTTATTGCTGGTTTGTTTGATAATAAATTTAGCTGTTCGCGTTTGCGCGCTCAAGCCTAACAGATGATATAAAATAATCTGGAATTCCCCCCAGACATTATGGCGCGGCTTGCTCAAAGCAGTATCTGTGTACACGTGCAATGGGCCAGTAGCATAAAGCATAGATAGAAAGGAGTGTGTGCGGCAATATGAATATAACTTTATTCAAAACTGGTCCAGCAGTTTCCTTTGTGTGACGCAGGCGGAAAAGGAAACTATTCCCTGTCCCGTCCCACCCTCCATCGAAGATGATGGTGGTGCCGCACCATATGTCGCCAATATTTGAAAAGTCTTGTTTATAACATCGTAACAGTGACTGCTAAACGAACTAGGCCAGAAGAAATAAAAATGAAGAGATACAGAAAATAGAACAAATTATGCAGTCCTTCATTGATGAAAGTGACGTAGTGCGCACGCATGGAATTATTGTATTGTACGATGTGTTCGCGCATACTTACGGGGTCAAGAATTTTGCTTTCTCATATCAAATAACTGGAAATAACTTATTTCCTGTGATGCATCGCGAAATTATAAACCAGAGCGCACGCAAATACTATCAGGAAGATTTTTTTTTGGAAGTGCGGCAGGTCAGCCACAATTATTAGTAATGCGCGCTTCTTGAACAATCCGCAAGAAAGCGCCGATCCGATCCGGCAAGCACAACTGTCTCAGTGTGAGTGGCACATGAGTTTGCAGACTCTGGCTTCAATTCTGAACTCTTTCCTTATTTCACCCAATGAACACGAGTGCGGTGCGTTCTACATAAAGTCCCATCACTCTTTATTACCCTAGGGTATACACGTGACATAGAGGCGTAACCTGCTGAGCTTCTGTACAAAAGCTGGTTTCCTTAGACACTTAAAAGATGCCAGTGAACTCAGTGAACACGCAGCACAAAATAAATTATTTGTCGTGCAGTAGTTGACGTAACATGATAATGCCTACTGAATACCGCGAGCTTCGCCGCTTGGTGCTGTCTGTCCCGATACGGCCACCTGAGTTGCCGTTGACTGACTATTAATATGGAAGGCGGTGTTCCATGGCTGAAGACCATATCTGCTTGAATACTGATGCATCACTGGAAAGAGACGGTGCCGTGAACGAAAAAAGACTGGCCTGCTCTCGTCGCATTTGCGCGCAAGTTTCATACGATATTTATTTTTATGGTTGACTCCATCTTACTTTTATTACTTTGAACACAGTATTCTGCTTGGTCCATCGCCTGCGCAAAAAAATTGCGAAGCTTGCATTAAACCGCGCAACACTTGAAACAGCGAAACTGCACGATTCTGAAGAATAATCTGCGGTCTTCTATGCTTTTGGTCAAAATGAATAAATCTTGGTCAAAAGGGTCGCACGCATCAACTTTCAGGGATCAAAGTTCAACCAAGAGCATCGCTTCTCAAGCGCTCTCTTTGATTTCGTCAGCCACGCTCCTCAACGCTCGCGCCACCAATACAGTTGGCATCTTGCAAGCGGGGTTTGCACTGGGAAGTGCAAACCCGGCTTGCAGGGTTTCCGAAAGGGGATTTGCTCCTCCGCTTTCGTGAGGACCTTACAGGGTTTGGTATAGATGTGATGGCCATATAGGTAATAGTGTGTGATCGCCTTAAATGTGTCGGCCGGATTGGGTTCGAGGTCCGGACTGGTAGGGGATGAAGACGGCGCCTGGATAGTGAGCGCGCGGGCAGCGGCGTCGGCCATCTCATTACTATCGAAGCCCGTGTGAGCCGGAGCCCATATTACCGTTCGGTAAGCGGGGCCACCAAGGTAGTCGCTTTTTGCAGGATTTTGAAGACCAAGGACGGAACGTTGCTGTGTTCAATATTGCGGAAGGCACCCCTAGAGTTCGTGATTATGGCCCCCTCACGTCCTGTTCTGCGGCGGCTTGTGCGACGGCGATCTCCTCCGAGTGCGTAATGTTACATCACGGAAGGTGAGTTCATTTACTGCGGTGTTCTGGTAGACGCGATGACCGCGGACACAATAACAATTCCGCGATGGATGCCACCCCTGGTCTAAGTCTCTGCCGCTTCCTATCCGATGCCACTTCTATAATTCTGCCGGGAACATGTATTGAAAACTTCTCCTTACGACGCCTATTTTCGCGCTAAATTCGTTTAAGAGGTTGAATGCACCTTGCACCGAACGAGGGAACGGTGACGTGTTTCAATGTGACCCGACTGGGCTTAAGGTTGCACCGTCGCTGTAGAACCTGTAGTTTCATGTGGCAGTGTTAAAGCTCTGGTCGCACTTTGTCCGATTTCAATAAATTGGTAAGAGAGCAGCATCTTGAGTCATTGCTTACTGCCAGCTTTGACATTCAATGTTAAAAAAGATGATTGGGCTTTTCAAAGACATAGGTACACGGAAACAAAATTATCCTTTGAGGGACCAGATGCGGGAAATCAAATATGCTCATCAGGTCGTTTATGTAATGTGCATCTGTGTGATCGGTGGCACCATAGAGTACTGCAGTCTACGCCACTTACAACAATAATCAAGCACCTCAAAAATTTCATCGTTATAACCGATAATTGCAAGAAAAACAAGCAGAATAGGGAGACGGCAGGCTGTTGGGAGAAAACTATAATATCGGATGAGATATGCCAACAGACTTCAGTGACAAGGATGTCAAAGCAGTCGATTTATTGCACATGCTTCAAAATTCCAACCCTTTCACGGGACCGCCACAAGATCCATAGATGCATGACAAAAACCTCTGAAGTTTCGGACGCTCAAGCTCTTCAAAGTATCAACTTTTTACTCAAATCACATGTCCGAAAACTCATCAACAGAAGCCACTGCGACTCTCGCGCCGTAGCGGATTTCAAAAGTCAGCTTGATGGAATAAAAAGCACGACAGAAAACGAGGACGAGAAGAGAAACGACAAACTACAGCGCTGCCGCAGTGCCAAAGCTCTGTGCGGTAAAGCATACGCGAGTGGACGTTGGGGTTGTGGGCGCGCGTGCACCAGCTATAATTTCTTCTTTTCTTCTTTCTTTTCAAAGATTTTGCGTTTTATTATCCTTCAGCACTGACACTCCAGAGCCAGAATTCATTGTTATAACCGATAATGGTGCATGTAGTGATTGCTGTAACCGGGTTATTCCACCCCTAGAAGACGTACAAAAGTTGATGGCGCAACAGCTTCTCACTGGTATTGCTATGAGTGGGTTCGAGTGTACAGGTTTATTGGCGGAAAAGTATACAGTAGCGTGCGTACCGTTAGTAACAAAAGAGACAATGGTTTATCTATTATCGTAACTCTGTCACAAGTGCTACTTTTCTGAGCTCCTTTATCTCGTCCGTGGAACAGTTATATGTTCATAAAAATTATGGAAAGACTAAGTGGGCGATTACTCTCCGAAGAGATCGGCGTTTGCAGCACGTGGGCTTTGCGAATGTATGATCCTTTCTCTTGAAATGAATGCTTAAGATCCAAAATCTAGAAGTTTTACCACTCAGAGATATCATCAGAAAAGAAATATAGCCGGTGTTGCATTCGTTGTTAGAGGAAAAAAAACATGATATACTGGATGTCACGGCCCATTTGATGCATTGCACAAGTTACGACATTTAAGCCCGACCTTGCCAATGCGCTGCTTTCTTCTTGGGAAATACGCTAGCTGAGTTTTCGTTATACATACAATGCTAATGGAAACGGGCAAACGAACACCATGTAAACGCAGTATTACTATTCATTACTGTACAATTGGATACAGGCGCTTCGGTGGTTCCACACATTTGGGGGAATAATATGAAGCGCCGCATGAAATACCAGCTTTGTCTATTGTTCGTGCGTTTCCGCGGCATAGTTATATAGTATTTGTCATAGAGAAACTGGGACATCTTGGAATACCGCTTGGACAATCGTCATTATATCGCTTAGGCTAATAGATGAGAATGTTCTCAAAGAAAAAAAAAACGTAAGAAGGACTCCCATCCACGCCTTAATAATAGGGGTGCGCGAGTAGTGAAATTCCATCTCGAATCGAATTCAAATGGAATAGTGCCGAACAGTGCACAAAAATTATCGAATGTCGAATCGAGTATCGAATACAAAAGATTTTAATAAAACCTAGACAAAAAAAATTGCACCATCTCCCGCTAAAGGGAACCATGTGTAGATGTGAAGCAGCGGGCGCTAACGCCTACACTGGCGGCGGCGTTGACGCTGGCGCTCATCGCGGCGTTGCGCAGGAGAGAAACCTGGGGAGGCGCAAAGCACGCAGTGATGGAGAGGTGTTTCCTGCTGGAACATGCCAATCTCTGCTAATGGGCAATGAGAGACAGAAGACTCCGACTAAACACAGAGGCCCGCAGTGCGCTTTTAGTTAACGCGCACGCTGCGAATTTTTTATCGTTCGACAACGCACAGGAGAAATCTCCCACCGGCACCACCTTCGAGGTCAAGATCCACTGCCATATATACGGGATGGCCACTGAACGGTTGTGCAGCGCGAGCAGTCGGTTTTTTCAACCAAGAAACTCGCTAGCAGACGCTGCCTGCGTCTGCGTCGCGAGGCGAGAGAGGGGGAGCGTAGGAGTGGAGGGAGATGGGGGGGACGCGCATGCGCAGTGGGAGTGTGGACGCCACGGGCAGGGATGCCTAGAGGAGAGAGGGGGAGCGTAGGGAGGGGAGAGAGGAGGGGAGGTGCATGCGCAGTGAGGGTGTGGTTGCCGCGGGGATGGATGTCTAGAGGAGAGAGAGGGGGAGAGGAGGTTTTTTATTTTTATTTTTTTGAAAGGGTTTGCGCATGCGCAGTAAGGGTGGGCACGCGGCACACCACCACCACCACCACCACCACCGGATTAAGCTTCGCCATAAGATGCTTCACATCTAAAATTGTGCTCATGTTCTCGAGCCCATAACGCGGTTAGTAACTGCTACCGAAGGACTATAAATTGTCATGGTGAAACACAAGCTGTTCCACATGACCTGGCTTCAGGCTCTCTCACGCTAATGCTATGGTGCTTCCTGCAGTTAAAAAGATCAGCATACTTTGCCCCTCAGTAGCAAGGATGGGAAGGTCTCGCTAAAAAGTTTGGCGATACCTGGGTGAAGTGCAGCTCCATGTTCTTTCCAGTATTTCAAAAACCATCCTTTCTTGAGATTAGGGGCTCGAATTATTTTTGTAACTTGACTACAATCTGTGGGCTTAAGGTGCTCGTTAAGTTTGGACGCTAGCAGTTCCACAGTCTCCCAGATTGTTTCCTGGCCTTCTCTGCTGGAGCCATCGAGTGCGGAAATGACATATTCTCATTTCCGTAATGCCTCCAGTAGGCATTATGGTGAGTGTGCAACACCTTTTTTTGCCTGTTGGCGTCCAAGAGCACGTGATCTAATTACGAGCGGGCAGCAGACCAATAATCCCTCGCATACAACCTGAAGGCACCAAGACCCTCGCTATGAATCAAGGGAACATTGTAGAATATAGCGCAAAAAACAAGGAAGAAAGTACTTGACGCTATCACGCTGACTGACGCTCCCATGTTTAAATGTCCATATATACACTATAATGTAGACAGATGGATGACCGCCGCTGTAGATCTGTGGTAGAGCATCGGACGCGTTATTCGGAGGTCACAGGTTCGGTATAGCCTTGTATAGTATGGTATATGAAAGGCGTAGAACGGGAAGTGACGGTGAAGTAAAGGGTGTGATTTGAGGATAAGAGAAAAAAAAGTGGGAGGGGGTGAGGGTAAAGCATAACATAACCATGTATGTATAGTATAGCAAGGGTTGGAAAAGGAAAATGAGTGTCAGGAGAAGGGGAGGTAGTAAGGTATAGCATAACCTTCTATGGTACAGGATAGTAATGGTAGGAAAAAATGAAGTGAGGGTGAGAAGGGAGGGAAGTTTTCAGGACACCACCACCAGCTACATAGGTCAGTCAATACAAATTTCTCTTGTGAATATTTGGAGAAAAAAAATTGAAGGACACTTTGTATACATTCCAAAGTGTGTTCGGCGAAAGCATGTGGCCATTCCACTGATTATGCCATGTCTTTTTTCTTTTTACACTCTCAGTGGGATAATACACAAACCAAATGGGTGAGTGTTTTCTTCTTTAAATTTTTTACCGCGAATCGCAGCGAGACGCGAGACACATCTTCCTCCGTTCGCATGCGTTAGTATTTTCTCGCGCTTTGCGCATCGTGCAAACGCCATCCGCGTTCCAGCTCTTAAATTGACGGGCCCTTTGTAAATTGGAAAGTGTATTCCGTGAACGCCTGAGTCCATTGAGACGGCGTCGGTCAGAATGATTGCAATCTCTGGGCACAGCGACGCTACGCAAGCAAAGCGCGAGCGCTATAAAGTCCGACGTGACCGGCGTCCGTCTGCGCATCCCGGCGGCCACCTGGCTCCGTTGCGGAGCTCGGATGGACGGACGGACGGACGGACGGACGGACGGAGGGACGGACGGACGGATGGATGGACGGTCGGAAGAACAGACAGAGAGACGGACGGACGTCGGACGGACACCGGACGGACACCGGACGGACGTGAGCATGAGACATTAAAGGCTTTCGCCTTAAAGATTACACCATCTCCCGCTAAAGGGAATCATGTGTAGATGCGAAGCAGCGCACGCTAACGCTTACACTGGCGGCGGCGTTGACGCTGGCGCTCATCGCAGCGTTGCACAGGAGAGAAACCTGGGGGGGGGGGGAAGCACGCAGTGATGGACCGGCGTTTCCTGCTGGAACATCCCAATCGCTGCGAATGGGCAATGAGAGACAGACGACTCGGACTGGACACAGAGACCCGCAGTCCGCTTTTAGTTAACGCGCACGCTGCGAATTTTTTATCGTTCGACAACGCACAGGAGAAATCTCCCACCGGCGCTTCCTTGCCGGTCAAGATCCATTGCTATATATACGGGGTGGCGAGTGAACGGTTGTGCAGCGCGAGCAGTCGGTTTTTTCAACCAAGAAACTTGCTAGCAGACGCTGCCTGCGTCGGCGTCGAGAGGCCAGAGAGGGGGGAGCGTAGGAGAGGGGGAAGACGTGCATGCGCAGTGGTGGTGTGGACGCCGCGGAGAGGGATGCCTGGAGGAGAAAGGGGGGAGCAGAGGAGGGGAGAGAGGGATTGGACGCGCTTGCGCAGTGAGAGTGTGGCCTCCACGGGGAGGGGATGCCTAGAGGAGAGAGAGAGGTGGAGAGGAGGTTTTTATTTTAATTTTTTTAATGGGTTGGCGCATGCGCAGTGGGGATGTGGACGGACGGACACCGGACGGATGGATGGACGGACGCCGGACGGACGCCGGACGGACACCGGACGGACGTGATCATGAGACATTAAAGGCTTTCGCCTTAATAGCAGGTGGCGGGAACGCAATCAGGTGGTGGCGCTACGCGCCGTGAGGTGGGTAGTTTGGTGGCGGTTCAGTTCTCTGGAGTAGACCACTGGGCCATGCCGGAAAAAGGCGAGATTGTGCAGCGAGTTCATGGCGGAGAAAAAAAGCGAAGAAGGCGGAGATGCCTCGACAGCAGCCACGCGAATACAGGCAGTGAAGGGAGACTGTGTCAAATCGGATAATGCACCCAAATACCATGAGTCCGAAAAAGGACGTCACCCTCTGCTGCCGCTTGCACCCGAGAAACCGGCAGACAGTTGTACACAGCAGAGAAGAAAGTAGAGGTTCACTGGTAATGCGTTCCCATATGAATGATGTGGTTACAGGGAATTCGTTTGCTTCTTTCTTGCTTCTCTAGCACGTGCATTCGATCGTGCTGGTTCTGAGGAATTACTTCGCGAAGTCAACAAAGCAGGCTTTCAGGAGTCAAGAAGAGTGAGCTATCGTGGAAATAGAAATGATTGAGAAGCGGCATGGCACTTACGAATGCTCAGCTCGAGACCATTGAGTTCTCTATGGGGCCATAGGGCGGAAAAAATGATTTTCTTACGCAGGTGACTGACACGTGGAGCGAATCATTCTTGCACCTTGGAACCGCTGTTGCCGTGCTTTAAAAACGTTAGGAATGAATGTAAGCAAAAAAGCGCATTTTCATTCACATTGCACACGAATTTACCAGCTTATTGCTGACTTGCTTTTGGATTAAAGCAGCTGTGTTTGCGACACGTGCGTCTGCTTAAAAAAAGCGAAGTTTGTTTCTTAACGCTGACCGAAGCTGAATAGAGCATACATTCGCTCCTAGAGAACGCCTGTAATGACATCTAAGAAAGTAATCAGCCTGTAGGTTACATCAGCAATGAAACCAGGTGATAATTATAAATTTCCTTGCTTCTGTAAGTAGTTTATTGCTGCGTGGCTGACCACGTACCGATACAAACAGCATAACGCCTTAAAATCACCCGTTCACGAACGCATACGAATAACGCTTTGCGACTTCGCACTTGCGTAATTTTTTTGCCTATTGCAATTAATAGCTCTTGGTTCGGGTAAGGATACAGTGACGGGATTGGCCTCAACCAGTTTATTTTTTCAGGAGACATGCTATGTGGTCAGTATGAGTTGAAAAATCAAAGCGCAATGAAAATTCTACACTTCCGAATCGGGGTCCAGATGGTCACTGCGGTAACTAGTATCGACATGCATTTTTCGAAACCTGATGTGAAATCTCCTTTTCAAAGAAGGAACACGAGAGAGAGGAAAGGCAGGGATGTTAACCAGTTTGGCATAACCGGTATGCTACCCCTGCACAAGGGGAAGGGATTGGGAGAGATGGAAAGAAGAGTAAAGAAAGAGAGAAAGAGAGGGGCAGCACACACGTACACACATAACATCACAGCGCAAAATTACTCATTTAAGGGATATGGGAAAGGCGTTCTTTAAATGCCAATGTTGGGTGAAAACTCCCAAGCGTTTTAAAGCGTATCCAAGCGGTCCCAGGGTTTCGTAGCAGTATGCCGTGGATCGGATTTTATCTTTTTTTTCATACAATTTTCATATTAGCAGCTTCATAGGAGTGCACAATTGAAGGCCGTTAGAAAAGATGATCAATAATGCTAGATCCGCATAAGTGGAAACGCTGGTGTAATGTAAGCACAATACGAATAAAATTCGTTAGAAAATGCCGTACTTTTGAGCTTTTCATGCGATTAATATTCACTGGTTTTGGCAGAGCAGGCGTGATTCTATTTTAAGAGTCCTTTGCTAGAAGCTAAACAATCAATGAATCATTGCTAGGTGTAGCCATAATTGAAAGTACCAATTAATTTATTTAATCTCTGAGCTAATTACTGTACCGGAATAGGTATTATAATAAGGTAAAATTGAATTTATTCATATTCTGAAAGTATGAAGGACGCCATTTGAACTGAAAGAAATCAAAAATATCTCGGTGTATAAAAAGTTTAGAACTCTAGACTTTTGTGCTTCCTGATTCTTAAAATTTCTTTTTGCGGCAGTATAGAGGAGCATATATCTTAGGCTATTTTCGTCTTCATATACGAAACGCTCAGTTCTCTTTGCTACGAACACCCGGTGCGAAGGAAGCCAAACAATGTTATAGTGTCTTAAAACGATTACTTTTCTTCTTCGTGGACGTCAGCACAACAAAAACAACAGCGATATTATCACTTCCAAGTAGGATGCGAACATACTTTCATTTCATAACACGCAACCAAAGCTATATTTGCTATTGTGCTGGGCATGTGCTCATAAATATCAGCTCAAAATGAAAGTACTGCCTCAAAAAAACACAAAAAGAAAAAAACGCTTTTATTAAAAAAAGGCAGCGAGAATAGATGAGTGCCTTGAAAAGTAAGCGGCCTATTTACACAAGCAGTGCCACCTCATAAGTCGCACAGTGGTTGTAGCGCGGATAAAGATTTTCAGAAGAAACTTTCCTAGGTTACTAAAAAAAAAAGCAGAGCAAAACACTGTGAAAATTAGCGTTGTAATAGAACGAAAAATGTAAATTCCATTCCCAGAAAGACATAGGGCTGCACTTATCTGCGTTTTTATATGCGGCGCGCGACCTGTTGCTATCTTGTATTTGTCCGCCTTACTTACAGCCAAATTTTAGGAATTTAAGGAGAAAAGAAAACTGCTCCAAAGTAGGTTGCATTATCACCGAGTGCGCATAGCTGCTTAATGTCCAAGACAGCCTTTCTTCAAGTTTGCCCTCAGTTACATATCATATATCATCACAAGATTTGACGGGAAGCTTTAATAGTCATAGTTTGAACGCAAGCTCGAAGTAATGCACGCGATAGCAAGAAATTGTGGTGTTATACGAAGTGAGGGTTGCAGGTAACTCTTCTGGATCCAATCTCATGCAACTGTACAAACGCTGGTGCAAGAGAATACGGCCGCTCGAGGCACACTATTCGCACCATCTCCTCGCGTTGAGAGCGCGGCACGTACCGCTAACGGCTGCCGAGATAGCCAGATAGCGCGCGCGCCAGCGATGACTGCGATTTTAAAATCAAAGGTCGCAGTATCTGCTCTAGGGACTCCCCACCCCCCTCCCCTTCGCGTCTTTTCACGTTCGTTAAGGACGGGCGGGGCGTTTGTTTCCTCTCTGCTTAATCATTCGACGGCAGGTGTAACAGCCGGGAGGATCTTGTCGCATGCGCCTCGGAGCGACGGAGATGGGCCTGCTCGTTTGATCTCCGCTTCAGCCGCGTTCGTCACCCCCGCTCCAGCGCTATTATACGCGGGTAGAATGTACGATGCGCTGGGGATCTTATCAATTCGGACTTTCTACGGGACAAGGCGGTGACGGCAACGGCGAAAACCCGTCGAGACTGTCCATATAATTGCTATCGCAATAAAAACGATAGTCGCCGAACAGAAAAATGATTATGTTCTGGCAGCTTCCGTCGGGCATGTAGCCTTTCTTTAAGTTTGCACTCGGTTACATGTGATTGTATATGATAGCATGATTTGAAGGCAAGCTATAAAAACTATAGTCGCCGCACATAGAAATGTACTTGTTCTGGCAACGTCAGTCTGGAGTGTAGCCTTTCTTTGTGTTTGAACTCAGTTACATGTGATTGTATATGATCACATGATTCGACAGCAAGCTATCGAAACCATAGCTCCCGCACATAAAATGTTTATGCTCTGGCAGCTTCCGCTGGCATGCAGCCTTTCGTTCTGTTTGAAATCGGTTATATGTGATTGTATGTGATCACATTATTTGACGGGAAGCTATAAAAACGATAGTCGCCGCTCATAAAAATGTTTATCTTTTGGCAGCTTCCGTCTAGCAAGTGGCCTTTCTTTATGTTCGCACTCAGTCAGATGCGATTGTATATGATCTCATGATTTGGCGGGAAGCTAGGAAAAACGATGACACCCGCAGTTAAAAAATGTACCTGTTCTGACACTTCCATCTGGCGCATGTCTCGGATTCTAGCCGTCCCCGCCCCCGAGCCATTGTAACAACAACAACGAAGAAAAAAATCCACGCATTTCCACGAGGTGAATGGATCATGACGAGTGGGCGAAGGTCTGGGTATCCTATCGGTGAGTAACCATAGGTTACACGAGCGTTGGCCCATATAATGTATATTGAGTGACGTAATGTGCATAGAGAAATGTAAATTTATTTCGCCTTCCAGTCGTCTTAGGCAATTCAAGGAGGATTTAGAAAATTACTGGAGTGGATGATATGCCACTAAAGTGAATCCAAGAACCCGCTGTCTTACCGGCGGAAAGATGGCGTTTTTATATGGGTAATTCGTTGGGACATATAATGCTGGACGGGTGCCTTTGTCTTACAGGTTTCCTTGAGAAGCCTCAAGATCTAGGCATATTTAAGTAGAGATCAACTTATGAATACTCCTCTTAATAGGTTATTTTCACCGGCAAAAGCGATCTCTTATCTTATAACTAGCCTCTGTCTACAATGAAGTCTATTGTAAAACATTTTTTGTGTCTCACATTTGTTCCGACTATAGCAACGGTTCTATACCATGACCACAACGGAAGACAAGGCTAGGTCCTAAGGAGCTTCACCCCCTAAAACAGCCTCCTCAATTTGGTCTCGGTTCTAACAGCCTAGCTGTTTTGCAAATCGTTCCCGGTTCACCCCGTGCCAAAAAACTGCCATCATAAACGAGTATGCGCCACAGAAATTGGGTGAATCCCACTACTCACTACTGGTCCACTTAAAAGAAAGGAGGAAACAGGTAACCCAACAAATGGCTGCGAAGCGACGGCGGCGAGTTGAAGTCCCCGACTTCGTACGACGAGAGCATGCTAGGGGACGGGAAAGGCAACGGCAGCTGCGAGATGACCCCTGAACCAATGGAAAGGCCAAGCCAACGACGACGTTCCCGTGGCGTGTTTGTGACTGTCTGTGGTCCGACTCAAACATCTCTTCGCTGAGAATCAACGTAGATTCAACCTCGCATCACCCAGCTAAAGCCTAGCAACGACCTAGAATGATATCTGGGGTTTTACGTCCCAAAACCACTATATGATTATGAGAGACGCAACGACCTAGAAGGAACCAAGAAACAACGTGCATCGCCTGATATGGTCCAGAAATAAGCAAGGCATGTCGTTGGGCTAGTTGGTTCATGGTTTCAAAAAAGGTGTAAACTGCGCGATGAACACAGGGCGAACGCAGGGAACACACACACACACGCACGCATGCACGCACGCACGCACGCACACACACGCACGCACACACACACACACACACAAGCACGCACGCACGCACGCACAGATCTTCTCACCTGACTTTATTTACTGAAAGCAGGTGGATTTGTCGGTTACAAAACGACAGACAAAGAGATCTTCTTCAAAAAAATCCGGTATTTGTATTGGCTCCGCGGTTGCTCGTGTATTATGTGACATTTTTCTGGCGTTCTTTCATAGGCGTCATGAAAGCGAACTTTCCGAACAACCACTTTTACATGTGTTTCATTATGTTGGTGGCTTTTTAGTCAATTTAAATGATGCTTTTAGCAATGACCTTCACAGTGTTGTCCCTAGCATCCTCAGCACCTTCTCCATTGAGGTCAAAGCTTTGACTTTCACGCATGAATTGACAAAGGACAACCATACATAGTTCCTAGGCATTAAATTACAGTTCCCCGATGGCCACCTTTGTTGCACGTATAATCCAAGGTCGAACAAAAGCGTACTACCTTACAATAGTGCTCACTCAAAGCTTGTGAAGCGTGTTATCATCATGTATATCTGGACTTTCAGCCTTACAAAAGTATTGTGTCCTTACAGCATCATCAAGCGTCACTAGACAGGTTGAGCGTCTGCTCTCTGGTGGCTATCCGCAACACATGGTCCGCAGAGCACCTGAAAGCCCGCTTCAAAAAGCTAAAATTTTCAGAAAATCAAGAGAAGCGGTTTGCACCAAAAGGCGTCTTTTGTCATTCCTTATTTTGAATCTCGGTCTCACAACGTTATGATGGCCGCACGCCGGTATGGAATGCGCGTCGTCTTCTCCGCGCCTTGCAAACTTCAAAACGTGTGCCCACTTCTTACAGGAAAAAAAAGAAGAGATGTCATGCAAGAAGAAACATGAGATATAATTCATTAGTTGCCATTCCAACGTCTTTTACGAGATACCCCTTTCGTGCGGTGGGTCTTAGGCCCAACCGCCGGATCTTTCAATGAGTGTGCACAGGAGCACAACCGATCTTTGCGCACCGGGACGGGCAGCAATCTCGCCCTGCATTGCAAGAGGTGCGATAGCAAGCGTTGTATCAGTCATCAGAAGACCAAGTTTTTATCGAAGGCCAAGTCGAGAATTGAAAGGGAAGTCATTGAGGCGTTTTTCATAGCAAAAAGGGGAGATAGCTGTGTGAGGTCTTCGATATCATTATGAAAAGGCGAAATAGAATTCTTCAATTCAATTCTTTATTCATCATTAGTACAGAAGGAGGTCCCGGAGTTACAAAACTGTCAGGGGGACCTCCTATTAGTCATTTGTCAATATCAATAAATTGCATATAATGGCAAATAGCAGTTAAAGAGCAAAAAAGAAAAAAGAAGTGAGAAAATAATAAAGCAGGGCATATAGGAAAAAAAGAACAATAATGGAAAGAACCAACAAAAGGTAAGTGTTTACATGAAAAGTAATTTACGAACAATAGTACAGAACTCATTATAAACGACAAAAAATTTGCAATCAACACAATTTATATAAACATAAGAGTTTATCAAAGAACACGGTGTACATTTGATAGATAAATAAATAACACATGCTTGCAAGTGTTTTTAACGACATAAAATCTAAAATTTCTAGAAACAAGAAACTAAAAAAAATGGAGAAAAAAAGTTAGATGGACACATCAAGGCAATCCCACTTACGCGATGCGCACGCGCATATGTTAGCTTTTTTTTTTTACTGTGTCATTGCGACTGTTTGTTTCTCTTTGTTTGTTGTTTCGTTACCGATCAATTGACCTGATTTCTGTAAATAACAACAGTTGGAAGTTCTGGGCTTGTATGATGTGTATGTGTCCCTGCTTTCGTCCTGTCTTCATCGCGCAGTTTAAACTGTTTTCATATTTCAATCACATTTCATATTTTCAATCTAGATGCAACTTGATTAGCCTTCCGAAACATCCAGTTTCGCTATTTCGAGGCTATCGCGGCTTCATGCAAGCGTCACTATTTTTTGAAAAACTTCTTACTCCACTGCTTCATCCTCAATCATGCATTTGTTGTTTCGTGGCCTATCTTTTTTTTAAATAGTCTAGTTTTGGTATATGCTCTATTCAAACGTAAAGTTTATCTTCTTAGCTGCTACCAGTGTTGCTGCGTTTATTAAACCAATGCAGCAAAGCAATTCTACAGATGTGAATTAAAATAATTTTTAAAAATGACCCCCAGTTGAAGACATTGGGTCAGAGAACTGAAATTTGGGTGTGAACACGAACATCTAGCGGAGCATATAACACTGGGTCGCAATTGAATATGCGAACCATACCTTCTTGACGGATTGCGAACAGATTATTACTGCGAATACCCCCCAAAAAAAACTAATTTAATAAAATGCCCGGGAGGCTTCTTTTAAACGACGCGGCTTTTGTTGGCGCCATCAAGCAAACTGTTATGTACAGGGAGGGGGGGGTCAAAAGTTTCTAGGACATGCTCCCATAGTAATACATGGGCAAGTGGCCTGGGAACTTTTGACGAGCCCTGTACTTATCCAGCCACTCATAGACATATTCAACATGAAATCATTGAGAGTTTCTGGAGAGTGGGCTCAAGACGACGAACCGTTAGATCATGCATAGGTAGCTGTTGTCAAGCAGATGAACCAATTTCAGACACTTCTCTTAATATTTATTATTCAGTCATACAGAAGGCTATAATATCTTGCACATCGTAGTGTAGCCACTCCAAGTTTTACACAGCAGTAAAGTGGTGTACTCGGCGAGCTAGTAGAGATTCATGGCGAGAGTCTTTCCACGCGCTGAGTCTCGCCAGGAATTTTACACAGCAGCTTATGCCCTCCCGTAATTGTTGCAGCAGTGGACCTTTAGTATAATTTTAAATGCTGCATGCTGCAGCTAGGGTTGTGGCATAACTTGCTTTATGGACGTTGCGCATTGATGAACTATCAATGTGTCGGAAAGAAAGTAAATTGTTGTCGGGTTCGGTGAGATGTTCCATTTCCGTGTGCAATTAAAGATCCGTTTGTCATGAGTACGTTGTGTTTGTGATTCTCCTAGCAACTCGTCATATTTACGCAGCAAGACCTAAGCTAGGTGGATTGACGTTTTCTTACTTCGAGGTCTGATTATTGTGGCCGACAGGGTCTACAGCGAGATTAGGGAACATGTGCAACATCGAATTTTAACGTGATATTGTTCAAGAGCTCGTTTCGCTGAAATTCCGGCGTCGGTGTCGGCGTCAGTGCAGACGCCGACAACGACGCTATCGTTTCAACAAGCAATGTTAAGCAAGGACCCGATGCTTAACCTTTTGCATCCTAGTGTCCACATAGGTGGACAAAACATATCGGAGTAGTGCGATCAGGCTGGCCAACGCGTTGCCTTAAAAAATTGATTTTAAATTATGGTACTGCTTTTCATAAAAACATATGCGCTTACTTCTACGAATAAACAGCAGTACGTGCGCACAGAAAAATGGCCTTCCTCCCAAGTCACTTACAGATGTTTATGCCTACTTGTTTTTTGAGAATATCACTCTAAATTCATAAGTGTTTTAAAATTACACGGCCTTTTCTTGAAAAGAAAGGGTTTATCTTGTTTTTGTGTGAGTTTTGTGGCATTGCGAAACACCAAAGTTTTGTAAGTTCAGTTGGCGCTGCGGCGTCCATGTTGGTGGACGCCAGGCATACCAAGTTCCTGTAAGAAGCTGGAGAGAACGCCGAATGGTACTAGGATCTGCTTCGTCGCCGAACGGCTCTGCACAACACACTATATGTATTTGCTTCCTTCAGGACGTAGATTAAATGACGAAGACACATGCCATAATTTTCGAGTTGACTAGCGGAAGTGAATGGTCAGATTCGGTGAGCAGCGATAATTAGCGCGTTGAAGCAGAACCATCGACAAGCAAAGGTCGCTTGAACAATGCTACTGCTGATGATGAAAGCATTAAGTTTGCACGTAATCATGAAGGTTTTGGTAATGATGATAAACGACGATAAAGATGATGAGGACCATGTTGAAGTACAACTGTGGGCAAGCAAATGGGCCTTGAATGGTAGTAATGAGGGTGATGACGAGAGCGGTGACCATGAGGAATAAGGCTTTGATGATGGCGATAATAAACGATGATGATGAAAGTGCTGAGTGAAAGTCTTTAGCAAGCGGCCATGTGAATGTTTCTGATGACGATGATGATATCAATGATGAATAAGTTGAACTTATGATGAAGACGGTGATGATAATGATAATGACTGCGTTGAAAAAGACTTGCCGGCCGGTGCAATTCCCATGTAAATTGAAGAAGGATGATGCACCTAGCGCAACTAGTGTTCCCAGCGTCCACATATGTGGACACTTGTTTTCTTACAGAAGTACCGCTAAATTTTCAAGGTTTTTGGTTTTTTTCCTCAGGTTTGTACGTATTGTTATTACATATACGCAAAAAATATCTGCTTGCACAACTGGATTGGCTGGGGGAAACAAAGGCTTAAAAATAAGCAACATGGAAAATAGAGAACGGTGCCCAATACGAAAACCCATGAGAATGAAAGGAAGATCAGAATTCACACTTCACATTGCAAACGGTAACGTCTATACCGCGTGTAATAGGGTTTCAGGCGCACTACATGCACAAGTTCTGGGCAAGTGCGATGCCGTTGTGGTGTCGTCGTCCCATCAGTTACAACTTCATAGTGTGTGCTGTTTGTGTTTACTGCTGGACGCAGGAGAAACCTGAGCCGACAGCGAAGAGCCGGCGGCCGCACGGGGGTCCGGTCCCCCCGACAAAAGAATTACGAAGACGCGAGTCCGGGAGGGAAACTCGAAAATATAGGGACTTTCAGACTGAAATGGAAGGGGCGTTTGGAACGTTTTCGCATCGTGTGTGGCCTCGCCTCGAAATGCTCAGTGAAACAAGTATACGCATTCATGTCTACTTTATGGGCGACAAGGCCGAAGACTTCCTTGCCTCATTGAAGTTCACAGAGGAAGAGACGAACAGCTACAACGATATTTTGCGGGCGTTCGAAAACCACTTCGTAGTTCGACGGAATGTCCTGTACGAAAGAGCGACATTCTTCAGAAGAGAACAGCGGGAAGGAGGTGTCGAAGAGTTCGCCTTAGAGTTACAACGGCGGGCCTAGTTGTGCACTTTCAGAGAATTGCATGACGAGATGATGCGGGACCGAAAGTAGTGGACATCAGAGACCGCAAGCTGTCTCAAAAAAATGCAGCTGGACGCGAACCCTACCCTCGAAAAGGCCACTACCATGGCACGATAGTCTGAAGTGGTAAATGAAGAACCCGCGACGCTGCACGGCTCCAACGAAGGGAAGGTGGATAGAGTCAGCCCGGCTCGTACTCGAACTGTGCCTCCAGGAAAGCGAAAGACGCCTGCAATGCAAGCTAAGCAGTCACCTGAAGCCGATGGAAAGCAATGTACGTTTTGTCGCCACTCGCAGCACACTACAGGGATGTGCCCTGCACGAAAAAGCGATATGCAACAAGTGCCATCAAAAACACATTTTGCCCGTGTCTGCAAACGAAGAACATCAGTCCGCGTAATCATCGTTAATGACGACGCATTTCTCCAAGTCATCTCATTCAGCTGCGACGAGAAGTGGATGGCTACTGTGGACAGGGGCAGATACAGGACCAGATGTAACCGTGATACCGCTCAATAAGTATGAAAGAAATTTCAAGAATCTGCGTCTCGAGAAGCCAGCTAAAGTCCTGAAGGGACTCAACCAGCAGGAACTTCCTGTCTGCGGCATGATTGCGGCAGTGATATCACACCGTGACACTCAGAAGTCGACTCCTCTGAGATTTAGAGCCAGGAGAGACAGTGTGGATAACAGACCAAAACAAGACTGGAACGATACTTTTATCGGCGGGGTCTGCGAGGTCCTACGCTCTGGAGACAGACACAGACCACCCGAGAAAGAACATATTTCAGTTTGCCCCAACGTCTAAAATGTAGGAACGCACATTGCGCGAGTCCACGCTCGGTAGAAACCCGCAAGCCTCGCCAGACGTGAGGAGTCATAAAGCGGGAGATGAGCCGCGTGAACGGGACGAAACGCAACCAGAAACAGGCGAATCTTAAGACGACTCCTCTTCCATTCATAGGGCTACAAGAAGCGGAGTGGACGCGTAGTCAAACCTGTCCAGTGGTACCAAGTAGGAAGTTATGAGAGGGAGATGTGCTGTGGGTGTTTACTGCTAGACGCAAGAGAAACCTGAGCCGACAGCCAAGAGCCGGCGGCGGCACGCGGGCTCGGTCCGCCCGACGGAAAAAATTACGGGGGGGCGCGAGTCAGGAAGGGAAACTCCAAAATAAAGGGACCCTCAGACTGAACGCCATATGTGTCCGTTAATACAAATGAGTTCTGCGGAATCCCGCAAGGTGTTAGATGGGTTAAGAAAGGGAAAACAGCCAACCACCCGTTTGTGGCACAAAGCCACAAGGAAATCCGTACGGATTTCTCAGAAAGAAAAGATTTTTAGCTGCCGAAAAATTCATCCCTGGTCCGGGGTTCAAACCCGGGACCAACACCTTTCCGGGGCGGTCGCTCTACTAATTGAGCTAACCAGGAAGCCAGCAATTGGCAGCGCGAGGGCGAATTCATCAACAACTCGAAGCACATGGACACAATACAAATGAGTTCTGCGGAATCCCGCAAGGCGGCGGAAGGGTTAAGAAAGGTAAAATAGACAACCACCCGTTTGTGGCACAAACCTTACTAGGAAATCCGTACGGATTTCCTAGTGGTTTGATGTCGATCGCAGGCGCCTGGTTTTGCATGAACGGGTTTGGGGGGATTGGTAGGAGATGACGAACGTGTCTGGAATGTCCCCTAGTTCATGTATGAAACCAATCGTGGTGCCTTTGTTTAGGTGCCAGTGTTCCTTGCCGCAGTTTGTTACGAGTTCATCACCATGTCCATCCTTGAAGTAAGCGATGCCGAGTTCTTGGTACGCCTTCAACATCATCTGTGTTACCTGTAACCCCTCGTATTAGGGCGCTTGACCTTGGTGTG
>JALIZH010024767.1:0-15994 GCA_030522465.1 Rhipicephalus appendiculatus | reverse complement strand
TACTGAGCGTCAAATCATACAAAAAAAAAACATGGTTGATCCCTCTGTCATAGGAATCGGTATAACACGAAAGTGAAACGTGTCCTTACAGAATTAGTTGAATGTTTACTATACATTGATATAAAAGAGGTTAAACAATGTCTATCGGTGTTTGACAATTATAGCGCCGTTCAACGCGGATGCATCCACGTTGACGCTTGGTGGTACATCTGTATCCCGATGACTAACGTTTATGAGCAATGATTAAACAAACCATTGTGGTCATATATGCTTGTGGTAGCTGTACGGTGAGAGCGGAATCAGAGAAAGCGGCGTGACAGCCAGAAGAGCGTCACTGATTTGACGCCGAATTTGGGCTAAGGACGCCTACTCGCGGCATGAGAGTTGATGATGAGGAAACGCTTATTAAAGGGATTGACCACCACTGCCCGAGCAGACGGAAACGCA
The DNA here is from genome assembly GCA_030522465.1 of Rhipicephalus appendiculatus. Taxonomy (NCBI): domain Eukaryota; kingdom Metazoa; phylum Arthropoda; class Arachnida; order Ixodida; family Ixodidae; genus Rhipicephalus; species Rhipicephalus appendiculatus. The sequence continues at coordinate 15,547 of JALIZH010024767.1, read as the reverse complement.
ACCCGCGTCGTGTCTTCCCCGTTGGCCAGCTGCGTTTTTTCGTGGGGGCGCGTGTAAGTTGGGAACGCGGAGTACGGCCACGTTAAGCACTCGCGTGTTGCAGAGCCACCTTTCGTATGGATGGATGCTATGAACGACGCCGACGCTGGGGGTAACGTCGCCACCTGGCAGTGTGTTAATGCGTCGACAAAATTGCACTTTGCCTTTTCGAAACGCGCCGAATGGGACGGACGCACAGAAACGACGCTCTGAAGAAACTAATCGTGGCTTTCACAGTTATGATGCATTACTTCACTTTAGCAAGGGCACTGTGAGAGGACATTGGTAGATATAAAAGGCACGTTTGTGATGCCTACGGACAATGTGACCGTGGCGCAGTGGATAGCGTGCCCGGCATCCTTTCGTGCGGAGCAAGAGGTCGTAGGTTCGACTCCGGGTGACGCATTTTTTTTCTTTGTCTTCTGATCATGTGTATTTTTTCGACGTCATTTCCGTGACGGAAATACGTCACTGAAATCTTGGTGGACCCCGGCATAAAACACTTTCGTGTTAAAAGAAGCCGACAAGATGCTTGCCAGGGAAATCATCGAACGTTTTTCAAGCCCTTGGGCGTCCCCTGTTGTGCTTGTCCGGAAGAAGGACAACAACTGGCACTTCTGTGTGGATTACCGAAATCTCAACAAGGTAACAAAAAAAGACGTGTACCCGTTGACGCCCTTGACTGTCTCAGTGGCGCCAAGTATTTCTGTTCGATAGACCTTTGTTCTGAGTATTGGCAGATTGCAGTTGATGACATGGACAGGTAACAGACCGCATTTATTACACCTGATGGTCTTTATCAGTTTAAAGTGATGCTACCTGGATGACGTCATTGTCTTTTCGCTGGCTTTTGAGTCACAGCTCAACCGCTTCTCGACAATTCTTTCTGCTTTGCGCAACACAGGACTGCAGCTCAACTCGTCCAAGTGTCACTACGGCCGCCGGCAACTTACTGTCCTTGGACACCTTGTAGATTCTTCTGGTGTGCGTCCAGTTCCTGAAAATGTTTGGGCAGTCAAGTTCCCTGTGCCGACCTGTGCGAATGATGATCGAAGCTTTTCCAGGCCTCTGCTCCTACTTTCGAAGATACGAGCGCAATTTCCCTGACAACGCGCGTCCTCTCACAGACCTACAGAAGCGTGAAAAGCTGAAGCTTTCTGGCCTTTGCGCCCGTATTTGAGGCGGCGTGCGCAATTCTGCCTACAACACTAGTCACCGTACTGTTTTCACGAAGGCTGCGTGCGTGGGTGTAGTTTATTCCATTCCCACGACTTGCGGGCACGTTTATATCGGTCAGACTGGGCAGTGTTTAAATGAACGCCTCAAAGAGGCATGCCTACTGTGTACGATCAGGCACAGGCAGCAACCTAGCGTGGCATGTGAAGGACTGCAACGGTTGCGAGCCTTTACTTCGCCAGACCTGCATTTTGGGCAGGGGCAAAATCAAAGATTGAGCGCGAACTGCTTGAAGCGTATTAGCGAACCTTCTGTGCATATCACAGAAAAAGAGTGGATGTCTTTTTCATCGTGTGGATGATTATCGGACAGATGATAGGTTTCAGGTTGTAGCGCGCGCGCGGGGATAAGGTGTATAAGTATTTGTGGATGCGCCAATAAATTGGTTGTAAGTTCCGGTGACGGTGTGTGTTTGAAATGTGCTTCCTCTTTCGTCCTTGTTTTGAGTATCGCTGGTTTCTTTTCTTATCTAATCACGGACCTACTCAAGAAGGATGTGAGTTTTGTCTGGGGTCCTCAACAAGCCAGTGCATTCGCTGAACTTACTGTGCGACTCATGTCACCACCGATTCTCGGCCACTTAGATATACCCGCTCCAACAGAAGTGCGCACCGACGCCAGCGGCCATGGCATTGACACTCTTTTGGCTCTACGAATGTATGGTTTTGTGACCACGTCATTGCATACGTTAACCGTCTTTTATCACCAGCGGAGCGAAATTATTCGATCACCGAACGCGAGTGCGTCGCGCTCTTCTGGGCAATGGGCCAATTTTGCCCATATTTGTATGGACGACCGTTCACCGTTATCACCGACCACCACGCCTTATGCTGACTGTCATCGTAGAAATATCTTACTGGACGGCCGGGACAGTGAGCCTTGCGGCTACAAGAGTACTGATTCCCCGTCGTCGTCTATAAAACCGGCCGCTAACATGAGGACGCTGATTGCTTGTCGCGTCACCCAGTAGACCCACCAGATCTTCCCGAGAGCGGCGAGTCTACATTCATGTTGCCGCTTTCATCATTTGCCAACATCAGAGATAGGATACGACGTGATCTTCACTTAGCAGACATCATCAACCGGCTGAGTGACCCCACTACGCCTCCATCGCTCCGCATGTTTGGGCTCCATTATGGCGTCCTATATTGTTACAACATGCATCCTGATGGTCCTGACCTGCTGATGGTCATACCTACGCACATGCGTCAGACTGTTCTCGCGCAGTTGCATGACATTCCTACCGCTGGTCATCTGGGCGTCTCAAAGACTTACGACCGTGTTCGACGACGCTTCTTTTGGCCCTGTATTTACCGCTCCGTTCGTCGTTACGTGGCTTCGTGTAAATCGTGTCAGCACCGCAACACACCAGCCACCCTTCCAGCAGGACGCCTTCAACCCATAGAGATACCATCTGAACCATTTTACAAGCGTGGTCTTGACGTCCTCGGCCCTTTTTTCTTTGTGCATGAGTGGAAACAAGTGGATAGCTGTTGCCACCGCCTACACCAGTCTTATTAACTTCTTATTAACCAGTGCCCTACTAATTGGAGTAATTATAAGTGCGCCAAAGCTATGTTTAAAAGAACTGTTTTCCATGGTAAAAGCTAAACATGACGAAAACCGGTATACCTTTCTCTCAAAAAGTAAGAACAACAAAGCTCTTTTTAGATTTATTAGGACTCGTAAGGTTATTCCTGCACCCATAAACACAGAGTCCGTTGTACTAACTCCGAAAGTATTGGCCGATTTATTAGATGGAATAGTAATAGGATTACAAAACCGCTTCACCTCTCAATCTCACTCATTCTTCCCCAAACCTTACTGTGTGGATGATTTTGTGAGAGTAACTGTAGAAGAACTTGCTTGTGTTGTTCAATCCCTCCCTAATTCAGCTCCAGGCCCAGACGGCATTTCGACAAGCATGCTGAAATTGTTAATCGAGGTGTCTCCTCAGGGACCTCCTTAACCTTGTCAATCACTCTCTTGGGAATGGCTGGGTTCCTCCAGATCGGAGAATGGCAAAAATAATTCCCATTCTTAAAAAACAAGGAGTAGGAGCACATATCGATAACATAAGACCTATTGCACTAACTTCTCATGTCAAATTAATTGAAAGAGTATTATATTTTAGAATCATCAAATTTATAGAAGATAACTCAATATTGAGCCCATGTCAGATTGGATTTAGAACTGGATGTTCCATATGGGTGCTCATATTGATTTAGAGGGACGAATTAAGTTTGCTCGTCACAGGCGGCACTTGCAGCATTATTAACTCTAGATTTGACCAAGGCCATACGACAGTGTAGAATATGTCACTCTGCTCAATTCGTTAGAAAACTTAAACTTCCCGCGATATATTATTAATTGGCTGTATGAATTTTTGAAAGGATCGGAAATTTTATTGCTCTCAACGTGGCTTATCTTCCCCAAAATATCATCAGTCCAGAGGTGTCCCTCAAGGTTCCGTCCTCTCTCCCGTTTTATTTAATGTTTTATTAAGCTCAGTTCCGCCTCATAATAACGTCCAAGTGTACATATATGCTGATGACATTGCATTCTTCTCCTCTGCATGTGATATTCACTCACTGCATGCAGCATTACAATCATATTTAGGAACTTTAGACTCATGGTTTCAACAGATTCGAATGACCCTAAACGTTAGCAAAAGTTAAGTGATTGTTTTTCCTTTGAATTCGCCAGCTAGCATTGCTCTTCAGTATCGACAAGAGGTAATTCCCCACAAAATGACTGCGTTAAATATTTAGGTGTGTTTTATGACGAAAAACTAAGTTGGCGAAATCATATTGAACATATTAAAATCTAAGGCAACTCGTGCTCTTGGAATAATTCATAAACTTGGTCGACACCCCATTGGTCTATGCAGGGACACTCTTATTCTGATTTATCGTATGTATGTTCGTCCGACTCTAGAATTTGGTTGCGTTTTATACTCGGGGGGGGGGGGGGGGGGCAGCATACAAAATTAATCCCTTGGCTCTTGTAGAGCGAGAGGCTCTTCGCAGTTGTCTAGGGGTGCCGAAATTTACTGCGAACAGTGTTTTATACCAAGAAGCCCGAATCCCCACATTAGCTTGCAGATTGCGCATCCTCACCGTCCAAACATATTTAAAAATTTACACATATTCACTGAGACGACCTGAGTTTATATTGATTTCTGAATCAAGAACATTTTTTATTCAGCCTTGGTCTCGGGTATATAGGCCTCAAATATTGTTTGTGCAAGATCAACTAGAGCCGGTAAATGTTGACATATGTGGCATCGTTCCAAATGACTCGGTGGCAAGAACTAAAACTGAATTTGATGATATATTCCCTTCGAATTCCAAACTTCTTCCTTCTAAATACCTCATAGGCTTGTTAGAAGACCATCTACTTCAGCTGGGTATTGGCAATGTAATTGCTACCGATGCATCGATGAGTGAAGAGAAAGCGGGAGTAGACATTTTCTCAGAGGCTTTATCTTGGTCATTCTCAGTGCGTCTTCCGGATTATACCCCCCATATTTGAAGCAGACCTCCTCGCAATTATTTTAGCCCTTCGAAAACTTTCAGCAAATGATTCGGCAGTTGTACTTACCGATTCGCTCTCCGTATGTAAATTTCTAGCTTCAGCGTCTCCTTCCGAGTCTTCAATTTGGAATGCATTTGCTTCATTTATCCCTAAAAACTTGTGTACAGTGCGGTTGGTATGGGTGCCAGGTCATCGCGGCATATTTGTAAACGAGATGGCTGCTGCACTTGCGCGGTGGTCTCTGAATGGTCCTGTATTGTGCATTGTACCTGATACTGGTTTTATTACTATATCCAGATATCGAAAATATACCTTACTTCAAGACTCCATTAAAATGAGGCTACCAGTTCAAGAATATGGTCACCTTTCCTTTTCTTGGGATAACAGATGGTGCCCCACTCGGAAGTTGGAAGTATCCCTCACAAAACTTCGATGCCGGATTCCTCCTCTTAATTTTTACTTATACAGGTCTGGTGAGGTGCCGTCTCCTTTATGCTTTTACTGTCAAGAGCCTGAAAACATCGAACACTTTTTGATTTCTTGCCGCCGCTTCGCTAACCATAGGACACTCGCAGCGCGTTGCTCAAATACAAACACATAACAACTTCGACAGTTGTTAGTTCACGCTTTTCCTGTGTATACCTATGCGTCCTTTTCGAGGATCCTTCTTTGTGCCGCGGCGGTGCGTTGCAAGTATCGACCTGCTTGTCGTTCTTCGTGTAACAAACTAATTTCTTGCTATCGCATTCATTGCTTCGCCCTAGTGGCGAAACTGTGACTTTTATTATTATTATTATTATTATTATTATTATTATTATTATTATTATTATTATTATTATTATTATTATTATTATTATTCGTAGAATGGAATATATGTGGTGGCGCGAGGCAGAGGAGATGCGTCGCCGTCATCTCCCGAATATGTATATGTATTTATATATATAAAAAAGGCAGAAAGAAAAATAAATTAGTGGAAAAAAAATTCAAACGCACCTGACCGAGGATTCGAACCAGCGACCCCCTCGCTCCGCAGCCCACTGCACTAGCCAACAAAATAAACGGACAAGGAGAGACATGACTGAGGGCAAGGACATTATAATCTCCGACATTATACGACCATTATAACTTCTGCAAAAAATATGTCTTTTTTTTGTAGGATCCAGCTAACATTTGTGCCACCTCACGGCAGGTGACGCAGAGGGGTCAGTCATTCCACGTGCCGCTAGACAACACAGCCACGCACTATGCTTATGCCGGCGTTATAACGGCGAGCTATTCATATGCAGCATTTACCGGTCGTGGTAGGCAGATTTCGGAGGTGCTTGAGCGTGTTTTCTATCACGCAACGCTCCTACAGTTTCTTTCAATTTGAAAACTGCCCTTGAGACCCGCACGAAAAAAGTGACCCCCCTTCTGTACCCACTAAGGATGTAGAAGGAAACGAAAAAAAAAAAAGGACAGCGGGCCCACATTGTGTCAGACGCCACCGCGCGGTAGGAGACGCAGAGGGGTCACTCCACGTGCCGCAGTTTAAAAGAAAAAGAAACATCAACCAGCTACGGCTTCTGCCTTGTGGACACTTGCAGGGCGTTTGCTCAAACACAAAGACGTTACAACTATGACAGTAGTTAGTCCACGCTTGTCCTGTGTATACCTATGCGTCCTTTTCGCGCATCCTTCTTTGTGCTGCGGCGGCGGCGCGTTGCAAGTATCGATCAGCTTGTCGTTCTTCGTGTGACAAACTAATTTCTTGCTATCGCATTCATTGCTTCGCCCTAGTGGCGAAACTGTGACTTTTCTTCTTCTTCTTCTTCTTCTTCTTCTTCTTCTTATTATTATTATTATTATTATTATTATTATTATTATTATTATTATTATTATTATTATTATTAGGCCATGCTCCATCCTCAGACTGCGCACCCGTAAGCAACGGTGCCGTGTAATTTGGATATATTTTATCAGAACGCTCGTGGTCTTCGCACTAAGACGCGCGAATTCTTTGCTAATGTTGTTTCGTCTTCTTTTGACCTCATTGCGATTTCTGAAACGTGGCTGTGCAATGAAATTCCTTCCTGTGACTATCTTCCGTCGAACTACACCACCTTCCGCAGTGATCGGGACTTCTGTGCAACTAAACAAAAAGGTGGTGGTGTATTGATGGCTATAGACAGTTCTCTAAGATCTGTTAGACGCAGCGACATAGAAACAATTTCTGAATCAATCTGGATCGAAATTAGTCTTGAGCACTGTGAAAAGTTGTTGATTGGTTGTTTCTATGTATCGCCTAGCGTTTCACCAATTGCTTTTAATCATAGATGGCATCTTTAGCGCAAACGTAGAAGCGTTTGTGCTAAAGATGCCATCTATGATACATCACCAACTCACCCAACAGGACGTTTTATTGCTTTTAATCAGATCATCTCTTCTATTGAAAATGTGGTAATTTCACATAAGAAGCACAAAATTCTTCTACTTGGCGATTTTAACACACCTGGAATTGACTGGACCACACTTAATTTTTCTCATTATCATCATTTCTTAACGAACAAGTGCAGCGTATTGTTAGATTTTCTCGCTTTTAATTCCATACAGCAGCACAATAGTATTCCCAATTCCTGTGGTAACGTCTTAGATCTGTGTATTTCTAATAATCAACCTATCGAAGTATCACTCTCTCACATCTCTCTTGTTCGTCCCGACAAATTTCACCCACCACTCAAACTAACACTCTGTATTGCACCAGAAAAACCAAGCTTTCCCATAAAAATCGACAAAACGCCCAGATTTGCCTTTAAGCGAGGTGACTACGTTGGCTTGTACTATGACTTGTCCACCACAGATTGGCCACTGGTAACCGACAAACCCAATGTTGATGATCAAGTCGATCAGTTTACGGAACTTATCTTGACCAGCATGCGCAAGTTCATTCCCCAGTATACACCTAATCATTGCAAATATCCCTCCTGGTTCTCATCAGAACTTATAAGTGCACTGAAACAGAAAGATCGTGCACACAGGAAGTATAAACGTTCTCCATCAACTCATTTGAAGGAAGAATTCGGTCGTTTTCGTACTCTTTGTAAACGCCTTTATAAACGGGATCACAGTCTATATATTTCATTTTTAGAAAAAAGCGCGTCTGACAGACCGGCTGAATTTTGGAAGTATGTGCGCAAACGGTCGAGCAAAAGTGGCGAGTCCTTCAGGATACTGGACCCAAATGGAGTAGAAGTTCAAGCCGTTGCTGACTGTTTTGCCATGCATTTTTCATCTATTTATAAGTCTCCAGCCTCTGTAGCTAGTAACGGTCGACAGGTTAAGGCAGTTGGCACAGCTGATGCTGTGTCACTAGATGAAGACTCCATTTCAGAATGCGTTAAGCGCTTGAAACCATCCTTTTCAGCTGGCCCAGATGGCATCCCCTCTGCCATACTAAAAGCCTATGGCAGTATACTTGTACCTGTATTGACTACCATATTTAATAAGTGTCTGCATGCTTCAACTTTTCCTAGCATGTGGAAAACTGCTCGTGTTTTCCCAGTGTTTAAGTCTGGCTGTAAAAGTGACGTCTCGAACTACCGCCCTATTTCCCTTCTTTGTGCCGCATCAAAAATATTTGAGCTTGCTCTTCACAAAATATTGTCTTTTGATGTAAAAAAATTCATTGATTGTGAATCAGCATGGGTTTCTCGCTGGCCGCTCAACTGTCACTAATCTTGCCAGTTTCATGATGCAAGTCTCCACGCCTATTTCGCAGAGAGGACAGGTTGACGCTATTTACTGTGACCTTAGCAAAGCTTTTGATGTTGTCAGTCATTCGCTGCTTGTGGATAAACTTGCACACTTTGATGTTGATTCTTCAATTGTGAATCTCCTCCATAGCTATCTTCTTGATAGATCATGTTATGTTGCCGTTAATGGCCAAACGTCCTCTTTGTATAAAGCTACTAGTGGGGTTGCTCAAGGGTCGGTACTGGGCCCACTCCTCTTTTTAATTTATGTTAATGATGTTTCTTCTGTCATTCGGAATTCTTCTTTCCTTTTGTATGCCGATGACATAAAGATATTTAAGGACATTCATTCAGTTATCGATTGTCGCTTGCTGCAATCTGATTTGTGTTCTTTTTCTGAATGGTGCAGGAGCAATAACCTCTCCCTTAATATTTCAAAAACCAAGGTAATGAGTTTCACTCGAAAAACATCTAGTGTGCCATTTTTATACTCTGTCAATTCTGTGTCGTTGTGTAAGGTATGTGAGATCAATGATCTAGGTGTTCTTTTTGATAGCACCTTACACTTTTCTGCTCACGCTAAGCGTGTTGCTTTGCGGGGTCTTCGCACCCTAGGCTGTGTTTGCAGAATGTCTAGAGAATTCCGTTCTCCTGTGCCCTTCCGAAAATTGTACACTGCGCTATGTCTTCCTCAACTTGAGTATGCATCTGTGATCTGGAATGGCATTCCTAATTCCAGCAGCAACGCCATTGAGCGAGTCCAGAAAAAATTTCTAAGCGTTTACAACCATCGTTTCGCTAGAAATGACTCTGGATCTCGTTCTAACGCTGCTGGATTATTATCATTGCCATCACTTTGCTGTCGACGAAATCGCGCTGATCTGTTGTTTCTTTACAAGCTTGTGCATGGTATCATATCCTGCCCTGTACTGCTCAACTGTCTTAATTTCCGAATTCCACGTAAGCTCACCAGAGAGAATAGACCTTTTCATGTAACCGCCTTCCTCTGTGAACATTCGACCATTGGCAGGATACAACGTCTTTACAATGCTTACTTTTTGGAGCTCGATGTTTTTCACAACTCCCAGTCGTTGTTCTGCTCCGAGCTTTGCACTGTACTTACATAGCCTCGTACACTGTTGACATTTTTTTTTGCCTGCGCATAGTTGTATATGTGCAATTTTATAACGTTTTTTATCCCTGATATTTTATTATGAATGCTTGCCTTTGTTTTTTTTTTTCTGTGCGCCAGTACAAAGACCTCACGGTTGTTCCTGGGCACATTAAATAAACTTTTGATTATTATTATTATTATTATTATTATTATTATTATTATTATTATTATTATTATTATTCGTAGAATGGAATATATGTGGGGGCGCGAGGCAGAGGAGATGCGGTACCTACAACAAAGCAGAAAACTGGGCGAGTTGGTAGGTATTCATCTTCAAAGGATAGCGCGCACTTACTACCTACACACTACGGCAGCGACGAGCTGCCGGTTAGTCTGTAGCAGAGCTACGCGAAGTAACTTGGATATTGCCAGAATTGGGGGCGAACACGAGTTAGTGTTGACTACCAAGGCAATGCTAGCGCATTTATTACGCGTTTCCCTGCAAAATCACTCCTGGCATGCTATGCAGGATCGCCCGAGTTTGGGGAAACTCGGAATCATTCCGTGCTCTGGCACCACCCTCTTTTGAACGAATAGTACGAAAAGGCTAAAGTACGAGCGCCCATTGCGCTTCATTGGTTACGATGGAATGCGGCGTCACGTCAAGGGCGGTCGACAAAGTTGCAGACGGATCGAAAGGTGGGCTAGTTGGTAATTCATCTTTTTTGTTTACTGAACCGCAAGCGCGGGCACAGACAACGGACGCAGAAAGGATAAAAAAAACCGACAAAGTTGACTGGTGCCTTTAAACCAGCGGCATCTTCTGTAATTAGGCTGTCATTCCACTGAGTGCAGAAGTGCAATCATGCTAGAAAAGTATAAGAAATTTCACTAATGATATTTTTTAACGCAATAGCGTTAAACAGCTCGTTTTAAAGGTACGGACTCTTGAAATTTATTTTCGAGCGTTTAATGCCTGCACTAACTATTCTTCGGAATAATTAGTACCGTGATCTCTGAGATTAGCTCCGGTCAAGCGCCGTTGGATGCACGCGGCCGGAGCAAATTGTTGAGGCAACGTAAATGAATATCATGATGGGCGTCTACCTTCTAGCACGTTGCTCGGCCAGCGCGTGCCCTCACCGTCCTCTTCTTCATCGTCTGCTCACTCCCCACGCACGTGGGCCCGGCTATTTAGATAATTAGCAAGGTGGTAGGCCCATGCTAATTAAGTCAGGACATGTCCTGGCCAAGCTAATTAAGTCAAGGCTGGCTAAGACCGGGCTAATTAAGCCACGTCTTGCTAAGACCGGGCTAATTAAGCCACGTCTTGCTAAGATGGAGCTAATTAAGACCCTGCTTGTAAGACGAGGCAAATTATGGGCAAGCTAATTAAACCCAGGCTTTTGAAGATCCGAGTAACTAAACTTATGATTATTAGGATCACGCTGAATGTGAATGTGCTAATTAGCACCATGCTAATTTCGGACTCGTTAACTGAGCCCGCGTCAAGTAAGAATGTGCCAAATAAAACCAGGTTAATTAAGTCAACTTCGGCTGCTGACCCGAAGGTCGCGGGTTTGATCCCGGCGGCGGCGGTCGCATTTCGATGGAGGCGAAATGATAGAGGCCCGTGTACTGTGCCATGTCAGTGCACGTTAAAGAATACCAGATGGTTAAAATTTCCGGAGCCCTCCACTACGGCGTCCCTCATATTCATATCGTTGTTTTGGGACGTAAAACTCCACATATTGTAATTAAGTCAACTATTCAATATCATATTTGCTGGGACCTCACTAATTAAGAGCAAGTTAACTAATACCATGCAAATGGAGACCGAGTTGTCGCGGTCGTCAGTCCGAAGCAGACCGAGCAGACGAGGAGACTTAGTAGACGTTAAGCTACGTAAAAATGAGGAAGAAGCTAGGCGATCACAAGCTCCGCTGATGTTTCCAGCGTTGCACAACTATACTCGGTGACAACTTTTCTTCACAGCATTGTGGAAGCTACACAATCGAAACGCATTCCTGCTATTGTGCCATAAAATAGTACTTAAGTTTACTGATAATTTTCACATTTGCCTTGCTGAAATAAGGGCTGCTGTATTTTTTATGAAACTCGAACAGTAGCGGGAAGTCGTATATAAAATACGGTAATTGTTCACTTTGCAAGCATGCCTTGCTTTTCTTTCCATTTCTTTTCAGCATCACCTTTTCAGCACGCCCGTTCTCTAAAGTAAACATGGCGTCCATGACGCAGTAGGTCAGTGTGGGACCGCAAACGCGCTGTTTGGTCCTCCAAGAATAAATATAGGTACTCGTAATATGACCGTAAAATGTACACTGACTAATCGAAATGTTTCTGCCATTCATATTTTTTTGTGTATATAACTTTCTAAACGTGCTAACGACGGGAACGAGCAAAACCGAAATCAGCCGCAAGCTGCCGTACTACTTGCGGAGCAACACGAATGTGCGGAAGCCCCGCCTCCGTAGCCTTCGCTCCAATGTCAAGATAAGTTGTCGCCGAGTATAGCGCAAGCTGACGCAATTTTTTATATGCAAAAAAGCTGCTGCTTATCCTCCACCGCATGAAGCGCTTGACAACCACACCGGGACGCGTACTATCAATGCTGGTGCCGCAGCGCAGGCGCGAGAGAGGAAAAAAAAACTTCCCCATCTCCCGCTAAAGGGAACCATGAGTGGATGCGAAGCAGCGGAGAGATGGTTAGTTTGAGTAGACGTCTGTGGTGGACCAGCCAATCGTTCGTCGTTATATCCACGTTGAAATCACCCGCAACTACGAAGGGCGCGTGTCTGTATGTCTTTGTGTACTGTGCCATGGCCTTTTCTAGGTAACCTTCGACGGTTCCTCTGGAAATGTTGGGTGCGAGATACATTGTCATGATGACGATGTTGTTGTCGTTGTCAAAGTAGAGTCTAACAGCCGAGTGCTCTCCGTTGTGTGCTTTGCCGGTAGGTTGTAGATCTAAGGCTTTTGCGTGGAGATGGCGTTTGACGTACATGGCGACACCACCGGGAGGACGTTCTGTCTCCTCAGTACACGCGATCGCTTCGTAGCCGTTGACCGTCGGTCTTGCGGTGTTCCACGTTTCTGTGAGACACAGTGCGTCTGCTTTGGTTAGGACGCGATCACGTTCGGTGTCTCTGGAGTGTGCGTTGAGGGATCGGCTGTTTAGCAGCGCTATAGTGAGCTCCGTTTCGGGGTCGATGTCCTCTCGGAAAGCGCGGAGGTAACGCTGAGTGACGGTGTCGAGACGTTTGAATTCGTCGATCATGTTCTAGTCCACGTTGTCGTTCTTGGGGTGGAAGCGATGGTCACCGGCAGCGCTGTCAGGTAGAGGTTTTGAATGTTGGTGCACCTGGTTAAGGCAACGTAGACGAGTTTCTGTGGGTGCGTCTTCGAGTATTCGTATACAATGGAAGAGTAGGTTCCTCCCTGGGACTTGTCTACGCTTACGGCGCTCGCCTGGACCAGGGGAAATTGTGTCAACATTGTGTCGTTTGCATGCGACACCGCTGTTGCGGTGGATCGTCAACGTGATGTGCCGCGGTTCTATGGGTATACACGTCGTGTCAACGACATAGCCCAAACGTTTCGCCTCGCTCACTGCGTGGTTAAAACGAAGTCGAGCGAGCTTCCCCGTTGTGGGAACGTCGAACTGTAACCACAATCGTCTGGGAAACGCGCCTTCTTCGTCTTGATGGGATTGCTGTGCGACACTTAGTTCACAATGTTTTAGGGTTCCCACTGTGCCGTTTACGACGTCTATGTTAGCCGTTATCATGTAGGGCTTGTTGTAGACTAGTAGGATTTGCTTGGGTAGGTTAGCAAATTCTGCGTTAGACATCTTGGCCACCTTCTCCTTAGCCTTGTCCATCGATTCCTTCGTTGCGCATCCCAGGAAGGTGTCCTGGGCTCACACTACTTCATGCTGTCGTTCGTCGTTGTTGTAGGAGCAAGTGGCCGCCACGAAAGTGTTGACGTCTTCGTTACTGTAGAACTGTAGTGGTGGTTGACGGCCTTCATATTACTACAGTGTTCTGGTTCGCATAGTGGGTGCTTCCCTACTTCATGAAAGTGGCCGGACGCGGGACACGGGACGGGGGACGCAGGACGGGGGACGCGGGACGGACATAGCCCCGAGCATAAGATGCTTCGCATCTAAAATTACACCATCTCCCGCTAAAGGGAACCATGTGTAGATGTGAAGCAGCGGGCACTAACGCTTACACTGGCGGCGGCGTTGACGCTGGCGCTCATCGCAGCGTTGCGCAGGAGAGAAAACTTGGGAGGCGCAAAGCACGCAGTGATGGAGTGGTGTTTCCTACTGGAACATGCCAATCGCTGCTAATGGGCAATGAGAGACAGAATACTCCGACTGGACACAGAGACCCGCAGTCCGGTTTTAGTTAACGCGCGCGCTGCGAATTTTGATTGTTCAACAACGCACAGGAGAAATCTCCCACCGGCACCACCTTGCAGGTCAAGATCCAGTGCCATATATACGGGGTGGCCAGTGAACGGTTGTGCAGCGCGAGCAGTCGGTTTTTTCAACCAAGAAACTCGCTAGCAGACGCTGCCTGCGTCGGCGTCGCGAGTCGAGAGGGGGGAGTGTAGGAGAGGAGAGAGAGGAGGGGATGCGCATGCGCAGTGGGAGTGTGGACGCCGCGGGCAGGGAAGCCTAGAGGAGAGAGGGGGGGAGCGTAGGAGGGGAGAGGAGGAGAGGCGCATGCGCAGTGAGGGTGTGGTTGCCGCGGGAAGGGTGCCTAGAGGAGAGAGAGGGGAAAGGAGTTTTTTATTTATTTTTTTAAAGGGTTTGCGCAAGCGCTGTAAGGGAGGGCACGCGGCACACCACCACCACCGGATTAAGCTTCGCCATAAGATGCTTCACATCTAAAAGAGATGGCGAGGAGAAGCCAGCGGGCCCAACCATGGCGCTTGCACGCTGTGACACAGATGTCATGCCGGGTTAACGACAATTGTTGTTCCATTGTTGGCACCACTTTTAGAGCAGTCCAATAAACATTACATTTGTATTCTTATGATTCAGCGAGCTATATTCAAGCGTTGCTCGACTCTGGGGGAATACCCTAACGAAAGTTACGTGTGACATTCACGTCATCACCACGTACACTGTGCATCGTTTCGATAATACTGACGTCTGGGCTCTAGCGTGAGTGCTGACGTTATGTCAGACCATAAGTTAGCCACTGTGGTCGCCCGAAGACGCCAGTGTAGTGGACGTTCCAGGTAGGCCCACGATGTGCACACAACTGCACTTTACATAGATCCACCTCGCAACGCTTGCCTTACAACAACAACAAAAAAAAGCCACGCATATCCACGAAGTGAATCATGACGAGTGGGCGAAGCTCTGGGTATCGTATGCGTGAGTATCCGTACGTTACCCAAGCATTGTCCCATATAATGTAAATTGAGTGACATAAACTGATATAAAGTGACATAAGGAGTCGACGACAAAGCTACGTCCTAAGGTCCATAATGTGCACGTTGAAGTCGACGACTAGTATAAAGGGCTTGTGCTTGTAGGTGTTTTATAGTGTTCTGTCACAATTATGATTGTTATTAGTCTATTGTTAGACATGTTTCGACTGTAGCCGTGACAACGGACATGGTGCACGGACAAGTCTCGCCCCTAAGGTGCTTCGCCCCTTAAAAAGACAACACGGCATAAACAATTACTCGCCATCTGCTTCGCATAACCCCGATTTCCATGAGGCGTGGGATCTGCTTGGTTTTTTTTAACGCGGAAGCGTTAAAGAGCTCGTTTCGCAGAAATTCCGGCGTCGGCGTCGGCGGCGGTGTCGTTGGTTGTGAGCGAAAAGTCATCATCTTTCCGTGACCG
>JALIZH010024766.1:0-66055 GCA_030522465.1 Rhipicephalus appendiculatus | reverse complement strand
CGCCGCTTCTGACCTGAAGGTCGCGAGTTTGATCCCCTGCCCTGGTGGTCGCATTTTTATGGAGGCGAATTGCTACAGGCACGCGGGTGTAAAAGGAAACCTTTACGAAAAATAAAGACTGAAAGAAACCTGAAACAACGCAAATGCTATCGACTCAGAACAGGAACAGCGACAAAACATCGGGTGCGATTCCTTTATCTGTGAATACCTGGACTGTAGAGATCAAAATAGCAAGAAGCAATCATTTTGAACCTTTCACCGAAAGACAGCCTCTCCCATACAAGTTCAAAAGGCGGTATGAAAGCTTTTCCGAAAAACGAATACAAATCGACCGCGCGATAACACCTTATACTTGTAATATATTTGAGAGCGACTAGTTTTAAAACGAATAAGTGTTTGATCAAGAAGCCTGCTGCAACAGAGGTGCTTTTATTTATCACCGACAATCGATATCTGCACATGAACATTTCAGTATCAGAGGCCCGGAAAGATACGGGAAAGTTGAGGCCTAATGTTGAAAATTTCTGCCCTCTGAATTCATAAAGCTTTATTAGAAACATGTAGCAAGTATCAGAAAAAGAAAATCAATAATTTTACCTAAAAATTGGGGGACCCTTAAGCTTCGCCTTTAAGAGTTGAACGCGATAGCGATATCCCGTCCCTAGTGCGTACTTCAATGACTTAGTGCATACTATGTAATGGGTAGTATGCTTTAAACCAGGAGAAATTATGCGCGGCAAATGTGGGAAATGTTTTCGAACTTGCTATGCACCCACTACGTGGTGTTAAGGGAATACGCGCCAGTAAGGTGTGTGGCGTTTGTAATGGGTGGCTGGCTTTAAACTATGGAATCGTTATGAGAGTCACATATTCTGACGCCCGATGGCAATGTACGCTTGTACCACGCAATATTCCTGGGATATTACATGTTATACCGCGACGCCTATATAAAGGACGCTTGCGTTTGCGAGGCATGCAACTTATTTTCACTGCATTTCCAAGCAGAGGAAGTTATTTTCACAGTACTTCCAAGCAGATGGCATGGCTGTGTGATAGAACACCTGCTTGCGACGCAGACAACCCGGGTTCGATCCTCACTCGGACCCGAAAATTTTTATTATTTATTTTATTTGCATCTTTCTCGATTTTTCGGTCACGGACAAGATGATGATTTTTCGGTCACGGACAAGATGATGATTTTTCGCTCACAACCGCCGACGCCGACACCGACGTCCGACGCCGGAATTTCTGCGAAACGAGCTCTTTAACGCTATCGCGTTAAAAATGATTTCAAATAACTGCCCCGCATAAGCACAAAATATATGTTTGTCGGAAAGTGTTGAATGAACCCTCGTTAAGAAATGCACTTGTACTCGTGAATATCCACGAACATTCCACATATTCCCCTTCTGCAAACAGAAAAATTGTTTCCATGCCGGGAGGTATAGATGGCTACAGTTTCGTACCCTCTGATAACTGCACTTTTTTTTATCCATTTTGGCTGAATAATTCAACTGAAAAGCTGCTTACATAAGCTGGTGGCTCTGCATTCCGAAATGAAGAAGGAAACTCAAAGTGCAACAAAGAAGGCAACTTAGGCTTGCAATTTAAACAAACCACAGACCAGTAGTCAATACAAAAAAAAGTCACACTTTCACCGCAAGTGTGAAGCAATGAATGCGATAGCAAAAAATTCTAATGTTATTCGAAGTGAGGCTGGCAGCTAACTCTTTTGGATCCGATCTCACGCAACTCTTCAAAATGCTGGTCTAAGAGCCCACGGCCGCTCCCGGGACACTGTTCGCACAATCTCCTCGCGTTGAGAGCGGAGCACATAGGAGCCAGCCGCCCACTGTCGGCTGCTGAGATGGCGACATAACGCGTGCGCCAGCGACGACCGCGCTCGTAAAACCAAAGGTCGCAGTGGCTGCATGAGGGACCCCCTCCCCCCCCCCCCCCCTCATGGTGTCCGCTCTTGTTAAAGACGCGCGGGGCGTTTCCTCTCTTCTTGAGCATCCCCCAGCTGGTCGAACAGACGGGGGGATCTTATCGCATACTCCTCGGAGCGACGGTGATGGGCCGGCTCGTTTGATATCCGCTTCAGCCGCGTTTGTCGCCCCCCGCTCCCGCGCTGTTACCCGCGGGTAGAACGTACGATGCGCTGGGGATCTATCAATTTTGGACTTTATACGCGAAATGACGCGACGGCGATGACAACGACAACGGCGATGGCAAAAACCCGTCGAGACTGTCCATATAATTGCTATCGCAATAAAACAAATGTCTTCGTTTTGCACGTCGAACATTATCAGAATATTAGATAGACAAAGCCCATAAGTATTTAAGGCACCAATGTCATTTGAATGGATGCAAAATTAGCCACCCTATGGCAAAGTCTCCAGTCGCTATCTCTTCTTCTTCATAATTTCATGTGATCGTTTGTTTTTGGCTGGATTTATATATGTTCAACGTCTTTGGAGTTCGCGCTTGACGACAGAAATCGTTTAACATGAACATACACATAAAAATACATCTTCCAATTTTTGCCGAATACATGCGCAGGGGTGACGTATATCATCGTAAAAGTTCGGAGGACGCTCGAGCTTCGCCTTCAAAAGCAGAACGCGATGCCGTAATTTGGCCCAATGCGCATCGCCTTCTCGATTGCTGACATGACATCGGCAACCTGTGGAAGTGTCAACCACACCAGTTGGAAAAGAACGTGTGCGCACGTAACAATCGTTGCTTCAAGCTATCCTAGAATGCCTACTTCAATTAAAGTAGCGGATGTTGTTGTTGTTGTAACCTCCAACATGGCTCATATCCGCACAGGGGCATTGGCCAATAATTGATTATAAGAATTTGTAAGGCATGTTTTGTATTCAATATTGATAACGAAAAAAAAAAGAAAAATGTAAGTAACTATCGTACCTACCTGGCCTGAGTGACCTATTAGCACTCTCATTTGAATGAAAGTATTGCCAGCCTCGAAAGCGCAAAGTCAAAAAGAGCCTCCGTAATTACAACAAACCGAAATCTGAGGCTATTTATGACGAGCTGTCTAGCTTTTTAGACGTTGTCCTATAAGGGTTTTAAAGTCGGACAACAGAATCGAACTGGCATATGTTTGCATCAAAAGTTCATGAATCAATTGATAGACATGTTCCTTTGCGCACTATTTCCTCCCATTCCAAAGAGCCTTGGTATACCTCGCACATAAAACAACTGTGTAACAGAAAAAAAAGATTCTTCCATTCGGCCAAATACTCTCCCTCAGAAAAGCGGCAGGACGCATAGAAGAGGGCAAACAATGCTTACGTTTCTGCGGTAAAGACATCCCGCGATAATTTTCTACAAGTCACTTTGCCTACTATGCTTAATAATGACCCAAAAAGTACTGGCAGACCATCAACCCCGACTGAGATAGCGAAATTTTATTAATAGATCCTTCCGGAGAAACGATTCCGGTTTCCGGCTGCCCTACAGTTTTAAATGAAGTATTTTGTCTTAACTTTGTTACGTCATCATGTCCGACATTTCCCGAATTGCAGTGTTTTAATTCTGTAACTATGGATCGAGTCATCATTGAACCCCTTGGTGTAGAAAAAATTATCGAGTCTCTTAAAGTGTCTTCAAGCCCAGGAATAGATATCATCACAGCTAAATTTTTAAAAAGTACCAAGGCATATCCTAGTGCTATTCTATCAAATATATTCCAACAATCCGTTGATAAACCCACTCTACCACCTAATTGGAAAATCGCAAAAGGTGGTTCCTGTGCATGAATCTGCAAGCAAAACTCTCCCTTCAACTAACGACCAATTTCACTAACCAGAATTCCGCGTAAAATCATTGAACATGTGCTCTACACTAGCATTGTAAACTTCCTAGATACGAACTCATTTTTTTTCAAATGCTCAACATGGCTTCCGCAAATCTTTGTATTGTGAAGCACAGCTGGCTTTATTCAATCATAAACTACACACCATCCTTGATCGTCGTTCCACTGCTGATTGTATTTTTCTTGACTTTGCAAAAGCTGTGAAAAAATGTTGCCGCAATTTGCACTTCATGAAACTAAGCAAACTAAACATCGATAACAAGCTACTTTCTTGGATTGAACATTTTCTAAACGGTCGCTCATAAAAAAACTGAACGACACTTTGTACATTCCAAAGTGTGTACGGCGAAAGCGTGTGGCCATTCGACTGTTCTTGTTTAACTTTTTACCTCGAGTCGCACCCAGATGCGAGACTAATCTTCCTCCGTTCGCATGCGTTCATATTTTCTCGCATTTTGCGCATCGTACAAACGCCATCCGCGTTCCAGCGCTTAAATTGACGGACCCTTTGTAATTTCCAAAGTGTGTTCCGCGAACGCCTGTGTCCATTGAGACGGCGTCGGTCAGAATGATTGCAAGGGCTGGGCACAGCGACGCTACGCAAGCAAAGCGCGAGCGCTGTAGAGTCCGACCCGACCGCCGTCCGTTTGCGCACCCCGCCGGTCACCTGGCTGCGTGCCAGAGCTCAGACGGACAGCACGGACAGACGGGTGGACCATCCATCCATCCGTCTGCCTGTCCATCCATCCGTCCGTCCGTCCGTCCGTCCGTGTCCGTCCATCCCTCCATGTCCGTCCGTCCATCCGTGTCCATCTGTCCGTCCTTCCATCCGTCGGTCCGTCCGTCCGGATGTCCGTCTGTCCGTCCGTCCGTTCGTCCGGATGTCCGTCCGTCCGTCCGTCCGGATGTCCGTCTGTCCGTCCGTCCGCCGTCTCTCGGTCTGTCTGTCCGTCCGTCCGTCCGGATGTCCATCCGTCCGTCCGTCTGTCCGTCCGTCCGTCCGGTGTCCGTCTGTGATGATGTGGATAGTGGTGCGTGGCCGTGACAGTACAAGGAGGCAGCTGGTGACGATGATTACCGTGTGGCCACAAGCAAAGAGTAGATGATGATGATTGTGGCGGAGAAAGAACACGTACCGAGAGAAAAGAAGGGTCTCGAGAGAACGAGCGGAAGGAGAGCGGGTGGACATCGGCGACGGCACTTCGTCGAGTTCCTCGGTACACCAGCGGCCTGCTGTTCAAGCGGCCTGGTGTGACTGTTCCGGCGGCGCCGAGATCTCGTTCTTGGCTCCTTGGTGCGCCAGCGGCCTGCTGCCCTAGCGGCCTGGTGCGGGTGTCCCGGAGCGACCAGAGGCGATGCCGCAGCTGGAAGCCGCTGGCTAACCACCAGCCAGGCACGGTAACAACCTGGGGTCATCCGGCTGTTACGACTCCCTGCCGACCTGTCACAACCGGGGCGGACGCGGTGACGAGCCGTCGCGACCTTCGTCGGGCCACGCAACGACACCGCCGCGACGACGACCACCACGGTGACCGCGACGACAGCCTTGAGGAGGTGAATGTAGGAGTGCGCGGCACGTCGCAAGAGTAGACGGAGGTTAATTGCCGAACAGTATTTAGGCTGTATATATTTTGTGTGGTTGCTGTGTTTCATGTTTGAAGGCCCTGATTGCTGAGTCATTTTATTGAACGGATCCTGGGCCCACACCTAATCGCGTTTCCATCACACCGTCCGTCCGTCCGTCTGTCTGTCTGTCTGTCTGTCTGTCTGTCTGTCTGTCTGTCTGTCTGTCTGTCTGTCTGTCTGTCCGTCCGTCCGTCCGGATGTCCGTCCGTCCGGATGTCCGTCTGTCCGTCCATCCGTTCGTCCCTCTGTCTGTCAGTCCGTCTGTCCGTCCGTCCAGTGTCCGTCCGTCCGTCCGGTGTCCGTCCGTCTTTCTGTCAGTGGAATGGCCACACGCTTTCGCCGAACACACTTTGGAATTTACAGTGTCCTTCAATTTTTTAGCTAACATTGTATTTACAGAAGGACGTCTGTATTCTATTTGTTAAATGTACCACTCAACTCTATAATGCCTCTGGCGCTGAGGGTAATTCCAATAAATAAATAAATAAATAAATAAATAAATAAATAAATAAATAATAGGGAAACAGTACAAGAATTGCTGCGGAGTTCCCACTAATACTTTCTTTCGTGAAGTGAGAATAATCAGCGAAATGCCCACTACGCGTCATTAAGGCAACACGCTGACCTACGCAGTTGCTGACTTCGTTGATACTTTTGCTAATGATGATTAAATATATCTGCACGTTTTGTAATGGTTGGACTTTTGAAACACAAACTCGTTGTGCAAATCACATGTTTTGACGCATTGCTCGATTCGATGCTTCTGTCACGTAATATTACACACGTAAGGGATACTCCCTGCCACTACATGACATTCATATGGTTTTTTTTTTCGAAGCGGTTAGTTCAAATATAATACTAAATTACACTGATTATCTTTTCGTTCACTTGCAGTAACAAAGCAAAAACGGTGCTCGATTTCCATCGCTTTTCCCTACATTTCCAAGCCCTCGTCTTAAGGTAGGCTATTGCATCGTCTGTGCAGTCGGCGACCTGAAATTGTGTAATGTTGTTTGTGAAAAGTTTCATAAACAATTGTTACACCGAGTTACAATTCAACAGATTTCGAAATGCTCGTGATCGATCAACACTGCTTTGCAACTCTGACCACCCGATCTGCAATCACTAACTAGGCCCTAATGGGTTAACCAATTAGGGCCTAGAAGTGCCCATTAGGGCACTTCTTTTTTCGGAAATTGAAAATACAAAACAGAATATACTGATCTTACTCAGCAGAATTTATGATGCCAAAGCTTGCAGCAAGATAATCCTAATTTGGAATACTGACTCAGTTATGTCTTTTTATGTTTTATGAGTCGTCAAACTTTAGGAAAATGAGAGCCTGTTAAATGCTGGTGGTCCGTACTACTTTTTCTAAATTAATTTGATGTTTTACATTTTATAAGTTAAAAAACGGACCGCTTCTGCTTCAGCAAGAGCAATTCAATCCCTGCAAAGCGCGAAAAGCCTATAGAGTTCATAGTTTTTCTGTGTGGAGTAATCAAATGTTGCTGTACTTTATTTAGTACACTGGGACTTCGTGGGAGCCTGCATGTAACTGTTGTGGGGTGCATCACAGATTCAACAGGCTTTTTTTTAGATGCGAAGCATCTTATGCTCGGGGCTATCTCCGTCCCGCGTCCCCCGTCCCGCGTCCGGCCACTTTCATGAAGTAGGGAAGCGCCCAATATGCGAACCAGAACACTGTAGTAATATGAAGGCCGTCAACCACCACTACAGTCACCAGAGTCATGTCCGGAGACCTCAGACAACTACGCTCCGTTCGCGCCAACGAAATCTACAAGCGGTGTCGGGAGACGGGAGGGCTTTTCGGGACAACAATCAATTGACACTACATGAACTACTTCCCTTTAGTCCAGGTTGTCAGGCAAGCCGACGCCTCCTTCTCGGGTCTACTGACCAAGATAGGAGACGGAAGGGCTCTCGACGACAGCGAAGTGGCCTATTGGAGAGTCGCTTCCTTACCGCGGAGAACGCACTCAGGCGCGCCCCAGCCGCAGTTCCCCTCTTCTACAGTAACTAACACGTCAACACCTTCGTGGCGGCCACTTGCTCCTACAACAACGACGAACTACAACATCAAGTAGTGCGAACCCAGACACCTTCCTGGGATGCGCAACGAAAGAAGCCATGGACAAGGCAAAGGAGAAGGTGGCCAAGATGTCTAACACAGAATTCACTAACCTACCCAAGCAAATCCTACTAGTCTACAACAAGCCCTACACGATAACGGCTAACATAGACGTCATCAACGGCCTCGTAAACGGCACAGTGGGAACCCTAAAACATTGTGAACTAAGTGTCGCACACAATCTCATCAAGACGAAGAAGGCGCGTTTCCCAGACGATTGTGGTTACAGTTCGACGTTCCCACAACGGGGAAGCTCGCTCGACGTCGTTCCAACCACGCAGTGAGCGAGGCGAAACGTTCGGGCTATGTCGTTGACACGACGTGGATACCCATAGAACCGCGGCACATCACGTTGACGATCCACCGCAACAGCGGTGTCGCATGCAAACGACAAAATGTTGACACAATTCCCCCTGGTCCAGGCGAGCGCCGTAACCGTAGACAAGTCCCAGGGAGGAACCTACTCTTCCATTGCATACGAATACTGGGAGACGCACCCACAGAAACTCGTCTACGTTGCCTTAACCAGGTGCACCAACATTCAAAACCTCTACCTGACTAACGCTGCCGGTGACCATCGCTTCCACCCCAAGAACGACAACGTGGACTAGAACATGATCGATGAATTCAAACGTCTCGACATCGTCACTCAGCGATACCTCCGCGCTTTCCGAAAGGGCGCCGATCCCTCAACGCACACGCCAGAGACATCGAACGTGATCGCGTCCTAACCAAAGCAGACTTACTGTGTCTTACAGAAACGTGGAACGCCGCAAGACCGACGGTCAACGGCTACGAAGCGATCGCGTGTACTGAGGAGACATAACGTCCTGCCGGTGGTGTCGCCATGTACGTAAAACGCCATCTCCACGCAAAAGCCTTACATCTACAACCTACCGGCAAAGCACACAACGGAGAGCACTCGGCCGTTAGACTCTACTTTGACAACGACAACAACATCGTAATCATGACAATGTATCTCGCACCCAACATTTCCAGAGGGACCGTCGAACGTTACCTAGAAAAGGCCATGGCACAGTACACAAAGACATACAGACACGCGCCCTTCGTACTTGCGGGTGATTTTAACGTGGATATAACGACGAACGATTGGCTGATCCACCACATGCTAGACGTCTACTCGTTGCGATGCATTTCCTACGACCACATACCAGCGACCACCGTAAGGGGAACGTGCATAGACGTCATCTTAGCAAACTTCACAATGAAAACTCTTGAAAAGCAGCCCATGACGCTACACTTCACCGATCACCAGGCCGTCATCTTCAAAGCGTTTCGTGCATCGACGCTAGGAATCGCGTACGTTCCCTAAATGAACACGCAACCATAACATTCTCTGTCTTCTCTTATAAATTCTCATTCATCCTCTCAATAAAATTACACAATCTCCCACTCAAACTAACCATCTCTCCGCTGCTTCGCATCCACACATGGTTCCCTTTAGCGGGAGATGGGGAAGTTTTTTTTTATGAATGCCGTTCTTTCGGTTATCTCAGACTCATAGGGCTGCGAAAGATGTCGCTGTGAATATACGAGAGCCTCTTGATGTTTTAATTGTCGATTCTGACCCTAACATGGGAACTTAGGAGGAGAAGGGGAATGACGACGGTACGAATGGATGCTGTCTGCTAACGATAAAAAAACATGGGACGAAAGGAACGTGTGTAAGATAACTTCTGTTTTGGCTCAGGAAAGCAGCTTTGTTTCGAATATGGCAAGGACAACAGCATAGTAGCTATGGTGACGAAAGAGTACACAGTTGAGTCACTACGCTCTCAATCATGGTGGCCATTCACTGAAAAGAAAAGAAAAACGTAGTGCCACTGTCCTCCTTCTTCATTCGCAGTAACAATGCCGTGAGGGAGTTTGAGCTCTACGATCAAGCTGCGAATGACTAGAGAATTTTCATCACTGAGAAAAAGTGGTACCAGCCCCTATTTACCTAGATGATCGAAATAGCCGCAGACAACGCATAAAGGGTCTGCTACCACATTGTAGGTTTTAGCAGACCCTCTACGCGTTGACTATTGTCCTTTAGTCGCATAATAGCAAAATAATGACTGCGCCTTGTTGTACCCAAGAGAAGTATCAAAGCTCTCCAGATTACGCTGTGCATGCTATTACCTTCTATCCATACGGACATTTTCACAAGAAGCTGGCAAAACAGTTGAATTCTGCCAAATACATCGAAATGGTGTTGCGAAAAGCGTGACGTTACGCTTTCCCTAAAGCACTGGTCCTTGATTAAGTAGTACGGGCCAAGATAACTTTGTTATTCGTTACGCAAGGACCCAGCGTACTCTCTTGCGTCAAGTCACCTTTCCCGTTGCTATCTCGAAGGCCCAGCGTACTCTTTAAAGTGGAGTATGATAACTCCTGAAGAAATACACTTAACTCTATGAAAATTTGCACGTGTGGTTGTCTATTGTGATTAATTAAATAGGCAAAATGTCAATAAAATCGGACCAGTAGCTCTTCCTTGGGCCTTAATGGGTTAACTCTCAAATTCTCCGGCAACTTTGAGATATATAAACCTTCTTTGGAACTTATTTCAACTTCCAGTCATGGTCTTGAACATTCTGCCATGGTCTTGAACTTCTTCCGTTTTCGACAGAACGGCACTATGGGGCATACATTGCCATCGATATATTTTCGCGCAGATGAGTCCGTAAAAATAATTACAAAGAGTAATAGCATCTTGGAAAGGTGGCGGCTGACCGACGAGTTCTTATCTAACCAAATTCAGCGATGATTTTTATAATTTGACGGAAATTCTTTTAATGTTTCCTGGTCACCTGCTGCCAAAGGACGTCTTCATTAGCATATAAGTGACATTGGGAAAATTATTTTCGAAATAGCGCATATTATGCTCCCCCACATGCAATTCTTGAGCACAGGAACGTAGCTTTTTCTGGCTTTGTGCAAAAGTATTGCACTATGGCAGTGTCTATGACGTTACATGGCTAAGACCTATGGTGTGAATTCGAGCCAGCCACTTCGGCCCCGTTTACACTATCGTACATTGCAAAAACGTAAGTGTAAGTGTAAGTCATGCAAGTGTCAAGTGTAAGTCATAAAGTAGAGTATGATTAACTGCTGAAGAAATACACTTAACTCTATGAAAATCTGCACGTGTGGTTGTCTATTGTGGTTAATTCAATAGGCAAAATGTGAATAAAATCGGACCAGTAGTTCTTCCTTGGGCCTTAATGGGTTAACTCGAATCTCTGTTTTTCCAATGTTTGCGCTATTATGTACCCGATTGTAAGTCATAAAGTTTTGTACAGACAAAGTTAGTCCTCTGTCCCCAAATTCGGCGTTCTCTATAATGATTTGAAATATATAAGGTTCAAATTAAGGTTGAAGCACACCACAAGACCTTGAGTAAACATATATGTCGAAGAAAAAGTTTGTGTCGTTTTATTTTTCCATCAGTACAAAGCAAAGAGCAAGGCAAATGTGTCAGAACAAATTGTTCCTCTCTGCATACAAGTCTGACACACCTCTGTTGAAATGAGGGCAACTGGTTGCAACGCTTTGCGCTCGCAGGGAACTAATGCTTACGGGGATAGGGACCTTCCCAACAACTTTATTGTTGTTATTTTTCAGGTTTATTCCTTTCTACTTATTCGGAACACGTACTTCCCACTTTTCCTTCTGCAGAAAAATTCGTTCTCCCATACCACCAGCCGCAATAAGCGCAACGGTAAGTGGCTGCTATCTCACCCATGTCTATTTAACCTCGAAAAAAAATCGTTTTCTCGCGGTTTCGGAAGGTGGCAGTGGTGCCACAATGCCGTTAGAATTTGTTCCATATTTTTTTAGGAAGCTTCCGAGTTTTCCTCGTGTTGATAAGAAAAACGTTACCATTCAAAATGCCAGGTAATATTCTTTCTCCGGTTTTCTAGGAGCCATTTCAGTTCCCATTTATAGTGTGTTTTTGTAAACTTGTGCAGTAACTTGCCTGAAGAACTCATCAAAACACCACCCTTTGCCAAACCTCCACGCTATTCGCTAAGCATTATTGTGGATAGCGGTACATGGGAATGACTTTCTTGATATCATATACATCTTGAAAAGTGGGCAGATATTCAGGGGCAACATCAATACTCGATCATTTGGACATCGGAATAAAACACAACAAAATAAACAAAATTTGCCACTGTATGCCGTGGAGGGAGCTTTACAGGAACAGACCACAGCCCTATGAAGGTCTCTAAGGCGAATGTGCTGGAGCGGTTCTGATGCTGGAAAGAAGGTTTGCACAACCTTTTTCTGCAGAGCTTGAGAAGTGCTTCTTTGTGGCACTTGTTTCGACAATATATCCCATATACACGGCGATGTGATCGCATGATGGTACCTTCATGAGTCAGTGGGACCTACGTGCCCACTTTTTCCGGCACAATGCTGGCTTCATTTCGATGAGTTTCTTTTATACTATTTCTTTGTAGTTCTTATGTATATACCACAGCCGAATTTTACAACACTGTGTCAGGAATATACGCAATCCTACAAGGGGTTAAGGTTTTGCAAACAGAGCTTGAAAGTAGGGAGTACGGCACTTGCAATTATTAGCATTTGACCCATCACTCAAGGAGGACCAATTATTAATTTTGGAAAAATACGAGTTCAGTCCACATAATATTACTTTACAATCAGGTTAGCCATTGTTCCTGTGCCATTGGCCATATATTTAGACTATATTTATATTGTAGATATAAATATTTCAAATATTTGTATTTTATTTGGCAATATAATATACAATTCGCAATATATGATACGTGTTCATAAGAGATTTTCTTAGGTTACGGCATCAGCGAAAGGTGTATAAATTGTATAGGGAGAGGTATGAGTTATTAGTTCTTTAAAACGGTATTGTTTAGCGAAGAATACAGACATATACACTATGTACAGCTAGAATATGCCTGAACAGGCCTCAACTCGCTTAATAAATTTTTCAAGACGACTGTGATGTTTGGTAAAGGGACCGGACGAGCGCCATGACAAAATGTTGCTGTTCTCAAAGGCCGCGCAGAATGTCGGTGCATAGGCACTTCATCACCCCTCAAGACTATACGGAACAATAATATTCAGCAGGTAATAATTACTCGTTTAACAGTACTTGCAATTTTTGTAGTGTGGTTCCCGACACTGAAGCTTACGGGTTATTCTTACTATGCTGGCTCTTCAGCCATAAACAGCTTGTTAAGAACTAATGATTACGGCGCCCACGTGGTAATTCTATCTTTTGTATCACTCCCCTCTCTCCTGCCCGACGTGATCTGCTGTGGTGCGTTCGTAAGCAGAGACTGTTACGGACTGGAACTTCTCTCTTCCTCATTCCTTCATAACGAATCCAAGGCGCCGACCTGGCCTGATGGGACATAAGAATAGGCAAAACTCTTGCACAGACATCTTCTACTTGTTCATAACTTTGAAAACATGTTTCTGAGTACCATTATTCGTTTGCCACAGCAATGACTTCGACAGCTAAGATTATTGCTTTGGTTATAACTTTGTACATATAGCTATGACTTCGTAATAAGGCACATAGTTAATAAAAAAAGTCACAGTGTCTCTGCACGTGCGAAGCACTGAATGCGATAGCAAGAAATTGCAATGTCACACGAAGATCGACGAGCAGTGCAAGACTTGCAGCTTCCCGCTGAAGCACTAAGAAGGGCGCTCGATAAGGACACGCAGGTATACACATGACAAGCGTAAATTAACAACTATCACAGTTGTTACGCCTTTGTGTTTGAGCAACGCGCTGGAAGTGTCGACAACGCAGAACTAGACGCTCTAAGATATTTCTTATTTTTTTTGAAGTGCGGTGCGCGGAATAACCCCTTTGTGCTCTTTACTTTTTTCCCTTCCACATCACGAATGGGTACAAAAAGGGTCCCTCTTTCGTGCGCATCTCAAGGGCAGTTTTCAAATTGAAAGAAAATGGAGGAGCGTTGCGTGATAGAAAACATGCTCAAGCTCCTGCGAGATCTGCATACCACCAGCGGTAGATGGTGTCTATAAATAGCTTGCCGTTACTATGCCGGCGCATGCATGGCGTGTGGCTGAGTGGTCTAGCGCAGCGTGCCGCGGAGTGAGGGTTCGCTGGTTCGAATCCCCGGTCGGGCGCCTTCGAATTTCTTTCTTCTAATTTATTTTTCTTTGTGCCGTTTATATATATATATATATATATATATATATATATATATATATATATATATATATATATATATATATATATATATATATACACACATATCCGCGGCACGACGGCAACGGCAAACTTAGACGGAATATCCAGACAAAACAAGGAGACGTATCGGCTAGGCGTGTAAAGCTTTAAAAAACAGCGAAGCTAGGTGATCTTAGGGTCTTAACGTGGCCTTCTTGGCTGATGCTATGTCTTTCTTTGGCGTAGACAGATTCGAACCACAGCCTGTCACAGACCATGCAGGAATGTCCCAACTACAGTGCAAAAACTAACCTGCAAAGCTTGCCGTGTCACCCCCAGTAGAAAAGCGGACCTTTCGTCGCTTGTAATCGGCTCGCGCGGCTGGCAAACATGGCGTCGCGGCTGCGCGGACCGTCTCCGTCGGTGGGCTTGCCAGATAAGCAACGGTACGGATGGTTTTTTCATGAAACCCGACAATTTACGTCATGCTTTACGAGCTTCGGTCTTAAAAAAATTACTTCGGGCGTGTATTTCTATATAAGTGCATATAACACGCGTTGTAAGAACCCCCAATCTTTTCAACGCACCTACTTGCATTTTTAACCATATGATCGAAAAAATATTTGCAAGAAGGGTATGTTTTAAGAGCTCGTGTCACTAGGCTTCTTCTTAAAACCAACAACACTCTAAAAAGTGCTGAAGAAAACTAGCGCTCAGTTTATCACTAGGCTGATAGCAATCAAAAACAGTTTAGAATCTGAAATACATAACAAATAAAGGCGCCTGATTAAAGCACGAACTTACTCGCGCGATATTAGGCTTAAGAAAAGAACCTAAGAGATATGTTTTGTGCGCGTGGTGTCATGGCTGTGGTTACGCCCTGCTGGAAAAAGGCACAAGTCTGCAGTACCTAAACCACAGAAATATCTTGTAAGGAATGAATAGATCGTAACTAATAGTGTTACTATTAAGATGAGCGGACTTCGCTGCAGCATCAATTTTACTACTTCCCTCGTAGAAGGTTTCATAATTTGTTAAGTGCCATAAAACAAGCGCAATATTCTCTCCTCACGTTTCTCGTGTTTCTTGCGCACTTCGTGACGCACACGGTGATTCCCGTGACGTCTATAGTGTACATGCTCTCGATTGGTCCATATACGCGAAATATCAGATGTGAATTGTCTGCTGCACTGCTTTGCCATGCAGCCGCCTATCCGTTCTTCTTTGTCTCGCATGACTATCGTGCGAGATCAACTCATTTCACTTCATTTTGTGTGTTTACTACTGCGCAAGCGGCGATAACAGCGTGTAGCCGAGAAGCGCGAAATCCTGATAGTCTCGAGCGCTTAGTGCTGACATTGTTCACGTGCTTTTAAGAAATAAGCGGCGAGGAGGATACATCGCCTGTGCGAAAGGTAGCGAAGTCAAGGAGGAAACCACTCCCTCGTCTTTGAACGCGGGGTGGTGAGGGTACCTTTAAGATGCAAGACAAGCATGCCATATGTGCTGGAAGAGCTCTTACTTAGGGGTCGAGCGCCATGGTAATGTTCCAAGTTTTTCTTTTGTGAATGTCTGCGCGTGTTCTGAAGCTGTGACACTGCAAAGCTCAAGATCGAGGGCTCGATTCCCGACCACGACGGCTGCATATCGATAGGGCTGAAATGAAAGAACACCCTTGTACTTAAATTTAGTTGCACGTTGAAGAATACAAGAACAGCGCAACTGACAAAGCCTCACGAAGATAACACACAGTCTGAGACTTTGTATGTTGCGCTGGTCTTATATTCAATTATGCCCTACCATCTTGCCCAAGTTTCCACGCTACACGCTGAAGAAGTGCGGGAGTCAGAATTAATTCCTAGTTACCCATTGCGACATGTCTCGCAATCATACCGTGGGTTTTGCCCTTAAAACGCTATAATAATTAGGAAGTATCACCTTGGCACAGCTGTTGTTAGTCGCCGCTGACTTTTTTTGCAGTATGCGAGTTGTACAGCAGTCATTCAGTGGGCGCGGGCGTGTCCCTGACAGAGAGTTCTTTGAAACAGAACTCGTTATATTCAAGCTACATCGCAAGATTTCTTTCTTGGTAAACATCTATCAGCCTTACTTACACTACAGCGCAGAAGCAAAACTTCATGACGAGTTTACTTAGCGTATAAACCTCTTGCCAAAAACTTTGTCAGACACGAACACAGGAGGCTAGTACAAGTGTAAGCACGGCAGAAAGAGTTGCCTGTTGCAGAACAGACAAGCACATCAAATAAAACAAAGTGCGTTAAAGCATGAAAAATAAACGCGTAACGTCTGGCTTGTGTTCCTGGGTAAGCGTTTCGAGTGATTTCTCTGAGGTGTGAACGCCCCTGGGATATAGTGTTATCTAATCACGTCTGTCAGCTGAAGCATGCAGACTGGTGCAACGTTATTTATTTATTTATTGTTTGGGTATTTGTTTTGTTTGGTCTTCTTCACGATGCAGCACTACATCCAAGGCTCAATGCGAAGAAGTTCCTGTGATGGCCGCGGTTGCCTCCGGTCAAGCTGGGCAGCTATTAGTGAATTGATGGCCAGCAATAAAGGCGAGGCTTAGACGTGCGTTGTAATTGGGAGTGGCCCAGACAGAAACCGCCTGAGGGATGAAAGTTAGACGAGACGAAGGTGGTCCCAGTACCTCGCGATACCCCAGCTAATCGGTGCTATTAACTGTCTCCACAAAAACAAGAACAATAAAGGCAGAGAAGCGTAGGAGACTAGGCGGTCAAAAAGCGCACCAGCATATAAAGCTGGCCATTAAGCCGCATATAAATAACGGCAAAGAAAAGTACCCAGCTTTCTCTTCACGACTGCACTTTGATACCAAGAATAGTCTATATGTATACAAAGAATAACTCAGTTTGCCTCGATGTTAAAACAAAAAAAATGAAAACGTGAAATAAGCCGACAGTGTGTAATTGCGCCTTCCTTGTAAGCCTTGAATCTTCAAGCTTGTTAATGTTTGTAATTATTAATTACGTCAACATATGTCAACAAATTTTCAAGACTTTTTTGTGGACGATTTGCGCGAGGGTATTGCCTAAGTAGACCAAAGGAATTTGCAGCTGAGCAAGATTTCAAATAATGAGCTCGCGACTCTAATGGCAGAATAAAACATCCATTGCATGCCCACGGAGGAACCGCAAAAACATCCCTTGATTAGGAGAGGTAGAAATAACACCATTGACAGAGAAAATATTGCTAGCCAAGAAACTAATGTTCAAACGAAAATAACTGCCATTGAATAGAAGCACTGATTTCTTGCTTTATTTTCTTTGAAACGCGTTCTTGTAAGCGTATTAGAAAATAAAGGACGAGTGATTGCTTTGGAAGTTCAAGATAAACAACTGTATTCGAAGACTTTTCATGCCATCAGTCTTTTTACACCTTATCATAACTTGCGGCTGTTATGACCGGCGCCTGGCCCGACAGAGGAGCGGCGTTCCCTGTTCTACGAACAAGTCTCCGAGGGGCTGCTGGCCCGCTGACAGACGTTCAAAGACGTGTATTGTCCTTCCTAGCCGGGAAGTGAGGCGCCATGCTGTCCGACGCGCAAGGTGTTCGGCGAGACGACCGCAATGGTTTTCGGTCGCGACACCTTTCTTGAGGGGACAACGAGAGCGTCGCCGCGGATGACAACCCGTCCCGCTAATTGCGTATCGAGCAGCGGACCTTTGATGTGCCACATAGTGCGAGCGTAGAAGCCTTCATACTGCGGCCTTCTCACGCCACCACCTTGGTGCCACTGGTGCAATTCGATGCCAACACCCCTGTCAGGCACGTGGACCTGGGCGGGTGTGGAGCGCAATTTGGAGCTGTTCCCCCATCTAGGGATCTGGGGAAAAGAGACTCTTTATAATCAGCCTCTGCGGGCTTCCTGGGAGGATTTGAAGATTCGGAGAGCTTCGACACGGGCCTTCGACGAGATCGTCACGATGTAGCGAAATCTTCGTCTTGTATCACGATATGTTCGCCCTGTAAATAATGTAATTAAACCTCAGTTCAGTTTCCCTTCAGCCTCTTCATGCTGCCTCGGAATCTTCCTCCCGAGTCTCCGGTGCCTGCAAAGGCCGGTCGCAACAACTGGGGTCAGCGGCGGGCAACCACGACCTGTATCTCGAGCTGTGACACCCCGGGTCGCAACAACTGGTGGCAGCGGTGGGATACCACGACCTGTATCTCGAGCTGTGACACCTCGGGTCACAACACGGCTAAATGGCTGTATAGCACTGGAATGCTGAGTATGCTGTTGCGGGTTAAATGGCGCGGAATGGTGTTTCTATGAAGGTAATTTAATCCAATGGACACTTTTGAAAGAGTAAGTTAATCAACCTCTCATTATCAAAGATAGTCCTCAAAGATAGCGCGGCCTCTTTCACAACCAACTGTAAAATTCATGTTCGAGGAGACAACTTAACTGATTCAGCTCGTGTTGTTCTATGAAGACAACATTTTACATATAGAAAGAGAGCAACACGGTTTGCTAAAACGTCTGTGTCCCAGGTCACGTTGAGCCACACGCATCTACCATTTCTTCAACGTGTCGGTACAATGTAATCGGCGAGGACTATAAAGAGTACATCTTGTGAGCGTTTTTTTCGTTCTTTTTCCTGTGTACTCTGTGTGCTGTAGTTTGCTGCGTTGTCAATAATGTCCCAGCTTTTGGTCCAAATAAGGCGTATTGATGCCTTTAAGCAAGCATTGTGCGATAAACCATATCCACGGCAACGCGGGATACCTATCTGACAGCAACAATATATTTTATGCATATATATTTGCAATTCGTTCAAGTTGGTGATTTGAAGGCGCGTTTGAAGCTTCACTGGACTTCCTCAGCAAGACATTCGGATTAACTTGCAGAGACAACCGGTCTTTATATTATGACGAGACTAATTAGCAATATACAGGTTACCCCAGCTATCTCTAGCCAGAGTTAAAAAATATACCGGTGCACTCCATGACAATACGACCAAATGCATGTTGACCAAACGCATGTTGAACTAAGTCACGCTTTTTTGTTTTCTTCCTAATAGCTTAATTATAAATTTTTAATTAACTAACTTTTGAAGCCACAAAAAAAGGCGAAATATTCCAATGAGAACGCTGTGCAAAGCTATACCACGTGACAAGTCCGCTTGCACGCCTATGCGCGCCTGTGATTGCAGTGCTCCCTGACGTTCTGCGTGCAAAGGATCCCAGCACATGGCCAGGAGTGCTGCCTCTTACCCGCCAGGGTGGTCTAGTCGTTATGGTGCTGGACTGCTGATCCGCAGGTCACGGGATCGAATTCTGGCCGGGGTGGCCGCATCTTCAAGGGAGGCAGAAATGTTCGAGGCCCGTGTACTTAGATTCAGGGGCATGTTAAATAACCGCAGGTGGTCGAACTTTCCGGAGCCCTCCACTACGGCGTCTCTCATAATCATACCGTGGTTTGCAGACGTTAAACTCCATCAAATATTATTATAATTAGGAGTGCTCCCTCGACAAGACAGTGATGATGGTGGTGCATGAGCGATGACGCACGCTTTCCTAGCGGCAACACCAGGGATAACCGCTGCGTCTGCTCATCTGCAGATGCGAAGCAGCGGGCGCTAACGCTTACACTGGCGGTGGCGTTGACTCTGGCGCTCATCGCGGCGTTGCGCAGGAGAGAAACCTGGGGAGGCGCAAAGCACACAGTGATGGACCGGTGTTTCCTATTGGAACATGCCCATCGCTGCTAATGGGCAATGAGAGACAGAAGACTCCGACTGGACACAGAGACCCGCCGTGCGCTTTTAGTTAGTGCGCACGCTGCGAATTTTTATTGTTCAACAACGCACAGGAGAAATCTCCCCCCGGTACTACCTTGCAGGTCAAGATCCAGTACCTATATATACGGGGTGGCCAGTGAACGGTTCTGCAACACGAGCAGTCGGTTTTTTCAATCAAGAAACTCGCTAGCAGACGCTGACTGCGTCGGCGTTGAACGGGTGTGCCGCGCAAGGAGTCGGTTTTTTCAACCAAGAAACTCGCTAGTAACGCTGCCTGCGTCGGCGTTGCGAGGCGAGAGAGGGGGAGGGGGGGAGCGTAGGAGAAGAGAGAGTGGGGGGGGGACGCGCATGCGCTGTGGGGGTGTGGACGCCGCGGGCAGGGATGCCTAGAGGAGAGAGGGGGGTGCGTAGGAGAGAGAGGGGGGGAAGGGACGCGCATGCACAGTGGCGGTGTGGTCGTCGCGGGGAGGGATGCCAGGAAGAGAGAGAGGGCGAGAGGAGTTTTTTGTTTTTTTAAAGGGTTTGCGCATGCGCAGTAAGGGTGGTCAGGCCGCACACCACCACCACCACTACCACCACCACCGTATTGAACACGGCCTTAAGCTGCTTCGCATGTAAAACAGCTTCTTCATTTGTTAGGGCATAGAGCTGAGGAGTGCGGCTAGCCCAATTACTGTGACCCACACACACTAGGAGCTGCTTGGCATATAGCCGCTGGGCTTTAGTGAGTTTGTTTACACTCAAGCCTGTAGTACATAGCCGATCTGCAGAAGCGGCTAAGACTGCGTGTCGTACCATTTCGATGAGAACAAGAATGTTTCATAAAGAATAAAAAATAGGACGAGAAAAGTAGGAAATAACAGCTAATATAACTACAGAAATCGGCAATTTCGAGCAGACCAGAAAGCTGGGTTTATCAAACCAGAACCATTTACAATGAATATCTTGGATTTTAACACGTTTTTATAATTAGTTTCAAAATATTTATTAAAGTAGAGACCAGAATGTATAGCCTACACTTAGTAGCTTGCATAAAATTACAAAACAGATCAAATACCTCACTGCGGAAATGTCCCAAAACGGAGGCAGCGAAGTTTACTGCAATATCTGTTGTTAAACAATCTTTTAAACGGAATGATTAGAAGTCTTTTTCTGAGGAATACCTATCGGCGACGCGTCAAAAGCTAATCTTCCATAGTTTCTATTTCTTCGCAGAATTGACAGAGCCAAGGGTGATATATCCAGACCAGCCCTGTGTAAATGTAAGATTAAGGGGGGGACACGCAATCAAAATCTGGTTATCATAAGTTCAAATTGTCTAGAATGGCTCCACTGAGGTTTCCATGGAAATTTCAGGTGCCAATATTCTGTCCAATTTGTTATTGTTTCCATCATATCTGTGCGAATTACTAATTTTCTATATCTCATCCGTAGTAATAATTCACAACTGGAAGTAACAAAAGTATTGGACCTTCCAGTGACGCTCGCGCTAAGGAATTGGCCAGTTCATTTAATTATAACCCAACGTGACAAGGAACCCAAAATAATTTTAGGAGCTTCAGCTGTGGGGGTACTAATGTGCGGAATGTCATTACGGCTCTCCAGTAATCTGAACCGGTTAGATCTGCACATGCCGATGGAGAATCTATTATAATGATCGCATCGATTTCATCCGAAGGAAGTTTTTTAAAGCGCCAGAATGATAACCGCCAGCTAAGCTTCGAAAATAGGAGTAAAAAGCGGTCCTCATCACTGGGAATGACGAGCCAAGCAAATGGAAGGTGATTCCAATGCCCTAGCTTTTCAATATTCTCGGAAGCATTTGTGGCCTTTGTGCTATTTGTTTGAGAGACTGGAATTTAGATATTTGTGGGAAAATTTCATCTCATTCTACCCCACTACTCGGAATCGAGCCATTAGTTACAATTATCGTGCGAATGCTCACATTTATATCGTCCAGGTTTTTTGAAGTACAACAATGATCTGGGGTGTGCAAAACCGGGGCCAATAAGCTTGGTGCAGATGGCTCCTGTATTTTTAGTGGACGAGAGATCAGTTGTCGAGCTTGTCCAGTTTCTGTGACAGATACGCACTAGAAGCTTCGTTAGGCCCCACAGGGATTGGCAGCGACCTTAACCCCCCCCTGATGTGGGCGATTAACTATCGTCTTGTGTTGCTGCTGAACTAGTGATGCCACATCGAGAAGGTAAGATATTCCTAAGACACGGTCCCAGAAAGGTTCACAGAACTTCGGATGCTCAGATAGTTAATCGCCCACTACGGCGTTCTTTGTAGATATTTTATCGCTGCTTTTGCGTGCAAAACTGCAAATTTCGTGTAGCGTGTTTATTTGGTTTACGCGTGAACAGTTCAGTGGTTTTCTAGGACACTCTATTTGTGTATCATGATACCGAAATGAACGTCATGCATACTCGACATAGATCATACCTGCCGGAAACAATCATATAGGGAGCAATGACGAATGCATAAAGTGTCATTGGAATGCACCATTACCCACACAGGCTACAGACACTTTACCTATATGCTTGCTGCATGTGATGCTTGCGCGTACCGCTGTGAGTTAAGCTTTGGGATATGTTGATGAGCTTTTGAACTTGCCTGTACCTCAGTGCGTCTCAGTATCTCATAATTTCCTGTATTTATTGGTCTCTTTTGTTTCATCAAGGCATAAGAAAGCCGCCACTCAGGTATACAGCACCCCTCCAGTGAACTTGCTAGAATGAAAACGCAAGGTGTACTAGAGGAAAAGGAAGAAGCAGTTGGTTACACTTGACTAGCAGAGCGCGGCAGGTGATGTGATAGCTATACAGAACGAACACTCTTGTGGCGGCAAGAAAGGCGGGCCTCGGGGAAGGGCTCAGAGACAAAACAAAATGAAAATGGCACCATCCTTGCAGATATCATGAAGGTCCCCCTTGAGCACTACATTATGATACTCAAATATCGGTGTACGCTCTTGCAGCAGCCGCACCATTCACTCTACCCGAAAGAAAGGATCATTTATCTCCGTTACGAACGCCTCTCCTACTTTGCCTGTCGCCCCTGCACTTAGTAAGTTATCTGTACGTCTGCTGGCTGTACAACATTGTAGCACATGTGCTACTGACGACAGTTTCCAATGAAACGAGTCTCTCATTTTGCTATGAATATACCAGCTTCAATCGCGCGAAACGACTTGAAAGGTAACACCAAGGGGTTTATTTATTCTTTATTCAGAGATTACCGCCCATCGCCCAAAGGCGTTATAGCAGGGGGGTTACAGGCGAGAAAAAAGAAGTCCTCATTTGAACAGCACACTTGCTCTTCACACAGCTGGTTCCACTGCACAATAGTTCTCACAAAAAATGAATTTGCAAACAAGTTCGTCCTGGCACGGTATTCACGTATTTTAAAAAGATGGTCATTACGCTTAGAAATGTAATGAGGTTATTTAATGTAAATGTCACTTCTAATTCCAGTCTTGTTATTATAAATGAGATATAAAAACTTCAGTCTCAATTTTTCCAGTCGAGAAGAAAGCAATTCCGAGTTGAATTCGTGTTTCACTTCCGTACAATATTCATTCCGCCCATACCGTCCCAGGGCGAACCTAGCAGCACGGTTCTGTATCTTTTCCACTTTATCAATTAAGTTTTTTTGCGGTGGGTTCCAGACAGCACATGCGTATTCCATTATCAGTCTGACACATGTTAAGTAGGCTGCTTTTTTTTAGGTTTCGTTGCGAGCATGTTAGATTCCACTGAATAAAACTGAGTGCCCTACCAGCTTTTACAATGACGTCATCCACATGAGCAGACCATGAGCAGTCGGATGACAACGTGACACCTAAGTACTTATATGTAGGTTCGTTCTTTATCAGGGTATTGTTTATCTGGTAAGCACTTGCAATCATATTCACTTTCTTTTTTGTAAAACAGACGTGGACACACTCTTTTGGCTTGAGGTTCATCTTCCACGTGGAACACCAATTAATAATTCATTCTAGATCCAATTGTAACATGACCGGGTCTTGGTCACACCTAATTTTCCTATATACAACACAATCATCGGCAAAGAACCGTATATATGAAGTAATGCCCGCAGTAATATCGTTTATATAGAGTAGAAACAAAAGTGGCCCTAAGACTGAACGCCGTGGGACTCCTGAGGTTACTTCAACGTACGGCGAGCTTTTGCCATTTAAAATAACACATTGCCGACGATGAGACAAATAGTTTTCAATCCATGCGAGTACACTAGAATTTATATTTAGCAT
The DNA here is from genome assembly GCA_030522465.1 of Rhipicephalus appendiculatus. NCBI lineage: Eukaryota > Metazoa > Arthropoda > Arachnida > Ixodida > Ixodidae > Rhipicephalus > Rhipicephalus appendiculatus. The sequence goes on along the minus strand of JALIZH010024766.1, from coordinate 42,175 downwards.
TTTAAGTTTACTGAGTAGAAGGAGATGCGATACAGTGTCAAAAGCCTTACGAAAGTCTAAAAACACGCAATCAGTTTGACCTCCTTCGTCAACATCAAGTGCCAATTCGTGATAAAAATCAATTAATTGAGTAACAGTGTGACATTATTCCAGTTTTCTTCTAGGTACATGGTCTGTGCAACAAAAATGTGCTTCAAGGCAGCTCCAATTAACCGGCGGCCACGTCGTGTTCTCCACTGTAGCCATAATCGTTTTCTCTCACCTCCAGCGTTGGGAGCAAAATTCAAGGCCATAAAGAAACTGCGGCGTGTAACGTTTCGAGTGAACGGGTGTGCAAACGGAGTAGGCAAAGGCGTGTAGCCTGAGAGAAGGGACCAAAGTAATGCTGCGGAACAGGATACTACATCTACATAACGTAGCGTTGCCTGGTGTGGGGCGCTAGAATAGTGCGCTGCTACTGCATTTGCTGTTTCTGCTGCGAATGCTGCCGCACTGGTTTGGGGAAGTGATGTACGGCAGTGTTGCAGCGGCTGAGCTGCACTGCTGCAAAGAGGGAAAAGGCTTTCACAGTGTGTGCTCCAGCAGACTGGAATCCAAACCAGCTGATTTTGCTTGCCAGACATTCTGGGGCTGGGGGGAAGTGATTAGTTATCAAGGAAATGAAGAGAAAAGTGAACCCCGCAACGGTATCTATCCAAGTAGAACACCTCAGCAGAGGTTCACAAGGAAAGGGAAGTGGTGGGATTAAAGAGATAGAGAGAAAAGTAAAGATGGGAGACGGTTAAAGAAGATCGCGGACGGGGTCCCGATAGGCGAGCGGTCATCGGAGGTAGGACATTGCGGACGAGACAACCGTCAGGCGGGAAATCCGCCTAGCGTTTCGCAGCGATTCTGCAACAACACGCTTTCTTTCCTTTGCGTTGTTGTTTACGTTCATCTATACACCTCTTTGACATATTTGATTTAGCTTCCAAAGCAAAAATGCCTTTGGGGAGCAGTGTTCCGTAGCGATAGCACTACAGCTGTCCCAGTTATTGTAGTCAAATTTAATCAGCCGCATTTGAAGGTTTCCGCACTAACGTCTGCGAAATTCTCGAGATGGTGCCACAACGTGTGCAGTGGAGTTTCCCAGATGTGGTTTAGAAAGAAGTGCTCATATATTAAGCGTAGGTTTTGTCAGAACGGCGCTCGCGCAACAGCGCGAATAATGAAGCCATAATGGCTTGATTAGCAAGTTACCGCGAGGCTATTAACAAAAACGATGATTTTATGTGCTAGCTCGCAGTATAATTGTCCAAAAACAAGGGCCGGTTTTTTTAGTTCTTTTTTTGTCATACTTTTGCTTCGGCTAACAATTTCGTAGTAAATATCGCCTATGAAACTAAGGTTTATTAACTGTGGCACCACTGGCACATAGCTTTTCTGCAGTGTCACAAAAGTTTGTGGATTGAGTGAATCAATCTATGGCTGAGCATGCCTGTTCATCATCTCCGTGTAGGTGCTGCAGTGCTTCAACGCCCAACTACGACTTGTCCCACATCGGCAATTATCATATAGTACTGGTATAGCTCAGCTCAGTTTGACCATGAGAAGAGGAGTCAACAGCGTAGAAGGAAACAGAGACAACAGGATGTTCACTTTGTTCCTCATGCTCAAACTGAGCTGCGCTATACCAGTACAATATGATAATGCACCAACTTGCCCAATCTGCAGTACTTGTCCACATCGGCAACTTTACTAAGCTCAGCTGGACTAATAAACCTAAGTCAAGTAGCGTCGCCATTCAAAACGCGTTCTCTTACAAAGAAGCATGAGCAAAACGCTCTTGCAGCGGAGCGCACACTGTCATTAAGCCTCACCGGAAAGGAGGGTGGCCTCCACCGTCTGGCGTGAAGCACTGCTCAGGCAGCAACCACTGGCCGTGAATGTCCGTGATACTTTGATCCAAGTATGTAACGTGGGACCCCGAGAGACGGCGCACCAACAGGTGTCATTCTTTTTTCTTGTCGCCTGGTGCCCTTCTTTCTGCTTCTCATCCCTAGTGAAAAAATCCGTATGTACGGAAGATACGGATCCGTACATATGGAATTATGGTATTACGGATCCACATGATACGGATCCGCATGGTACGGATCCGCATGATACGGATCCACATAATCCATATATATGGATTATACGGATCCGTATCCTCCGTATATACGGCTTCCATATATACGGAAATGTGGTATTATGGATGCCATAATACCATAGTCATTTTGGTTTAGCGAGTCCATACAATGCAGGCAAGGTCTTCCATTAAGTCAGAACTTGTTGGAGGACAGCTTAATCGAGAGATCAAAGTAAACTGAATAACGTTTATTCTGCACATGTACGCGCAGAACAAGCCTAAACAATGTGCACTGTCAGATGACAACACCCTCGCATGCACCACGCAGAATAACCACAAACAATGCGCACTGTAAGACAAGACGACACCCTGGCACACATCACCACACACACACTTGTTCACGTCTGCCCCCACTGGTTATGCTCCATGTGTCGAGAATGTAGAAACAGTGGCAGTTCTCACACGCAGAGTAAGCATAAACAATGAGCACTGTCAGGCGACACGACACCCGGGCACACACCAATCAGAATAAGCATAAACAATGCACACTGTCAGATGACACGACACCCTGGCACACGCCACAACACATGCACTTGTTCACACTTGCCGCCATTGACCATGCCAGATATGACGAGAATGTGGAAACAGCAGCAGATCTCACGCGGCACTGCAAACGGAATGGCACTAATCTTCCACCCTTATCTGCAATGAAGGCCTGGCATTCACACTGGCAATAAAACTGAACCTTTATTCTGCACGCGTACCTACGTATGCAGAATAAGTACAAACAATGTGCACTGTATGCGAAACGACACGACACCACTGTACTGGCACGCACCACCACATACGCACTTCTTCACGTCTGCCACCACTGACCATGCTAAATATTATGAGGCTGTAGAAATAGCACAATCTCTCACACAGGTCCTGCCCTTGCGAGGTAATCGCATTGACCCGCCATCCTTAACTGCAATGAAGGCATGGCATTCTCACTGGCGGGTAAACCTTCGAAGCTGTAATGCCAAGCAAGCGGGAAACGCGGTCGAGCAAGCAAAGTCCATGGTGACACAAAAATAGGTGGTTCTCCGATGTAACTAGCGTTGTGGCAGGTCGCGTCATGCACCTCCGGGTTCCCAAGGCGTTACGAGATCCTGCAGATTATAAACCTTTCCTGCAGGCACACACACACGCACACGGCAGCGTCCGATACACTGGCAGGAGCGCCTCAAGCCACGAAAGACAAGCCCAACGTAGGTGGCGCCGTGCCGCGGTGGAATGTAGCGTAATACCATGGTGGGTGAGAGGGAAAGACGACGGTCGCCGAGGGAGCGTTTGACGGGCACAGAATTGTATAGAGGAGGCTATGAGGGAGGGCGGCCCCTCCCTCTTAAGTGACAAGAGGGAAAAGGGGGCGCCCCTCCCCCCCCCCCCCACCCCTGTGCGCTCGCCTATGGTCATGGTGTCACGTAGAACACCATGCTTTCCGTATACTACTATTGCCACGTGGATCTTTCCGCATAGCCAATACGGATTCCGTTTGTTCTTTCCGTATATTCCGTATCGCCGTATGAGTCTATCCGTATAACAGATATGGCATCCGCATGTTCCTTATGGCCACACCCGTACGCCCATACGGAATTCCTTATGTACCATATGATGCTTCCGTATGTTCCTTACAATTTCCGTAAGCATCAGTATACGACCGTACAAAATCCATATATTTTATACGGAAAATATGCGGAATCCGTATGTTTTCCGTATGACGGTATGCGGATTTTTTCAGTAGGGATGCCTCCGCTTGAGCTTTTAGCAGTGGTGCATGCCGGCCTTTTCTGGGTCGGCCATGTGAGGTCTCTTAGCGAGTGGCTTATGCAGCAGGGGGTCGTTTAAACAGCGGAGAGCTAAGGGCCGCACCCTGGTCTGTCGTTTTTGCTTGATCACTTGGTGTTTGGCAGATGCTGAAAGCACTTCTACAAAGTGCGGCTACCTTGCGACACTGAACTGCGGACGCAGCAGTACGACGCAATACTGAAGGGGGCAGTCATGACTGGGCCGATGAGAAATCATGAGTTCATAGAGTCAAGCTGGCCATTGTTGTAAGCGTGCGCTCGCGCACATTGTAAGTTTACTCTCGTCTTTACGAACGAAGAGGTTTGTTAAGGGGACGACTGATGAGCAGAAAAGAGGCCTCTTACTATTATAGACTACTCAGGAAACAATATTTCCGAGTTTCGAATCTAGGGCTTAATATAACCGGCAGGGCCGCAAAAAGAAGTTGGGTGCTTGGCAGCTCTATTGCTCGCGATGAAGATCACCACAATGGCGGCTCGATCCATGAGACTATACACAAAATGGTTGACTATACGCTCAGAGAAAACCGCAGCTGAAGGTTCTGTTAAATACCGCATTACAGTTCATTATTGTTTTGTCCAGAAGTGCCGAAAGACACACCATGATCTTGCTGCCGACGGCTGCTACAGGTGGCTCTAAATGTGGAATGGTTTTGGAAACTTTTTCTCTGAAATCCTATAAAGATCAGCTGATTCTATGATAAGGAAAAAGTCGTGTTTCGAAAGACCATGGTGGGGAAGCCGGTAACTCTACATATGCATGGAGTTTATGAAGTAAATATGACGAATATTCAATGATTTCGTAAATTTTTAATCAAACACGGCCGTCGTTAAGAGTTTCTATGGTGCGCCACCTCGTTTTGAGGATTGCAAGCAATATGACCCAATAAACACACCATCATCAGAGGATTCTCGATGGTTGTGATCTCATCTCAAGGACGATACTACTTTCTACGCCAAGACAGCAACGGTTATGGAAAAACTCAACCGGAAGCCATGGTTTCATACGATTAAAAGTGCTCACTTGTTTTGTGCCTTTTCTTGCAGGCTGTGTTTGTCATCATATTTTCTACATACATTCCCGCCTCAAAGGAAATAGTCATCGGCAGGTAATGCAGACGTTAAGCGAGTCGCTTGAACATTTTGCCGTGTTGAGTTTTCACGGCGTAAACCTGAAGTGTCCATCACAACTAAGTGATACTTCCTGTATTCGAGCTAACAGCGAAAAACACCGATTATGCCTGTCAAGACACAGTACCACAGCATCGTCTACCGTTAAACTTCGATTAGATTCTCGCGGGTATCAGGTGTAGAGACCGCAATTACAGGATACACACCTTTCGCCATGCTTGCGAGATGATTCAGTAGCCTCTGACGGTGCTCCAGCTTCCGGATAACAGCTGTTCTAGTAGTCGTAGGCCGGGACTGAAGTTTCGCATGATCTGTGGTCCGGGTGAGCCAGGATTGAACTCCCGATGAGAAAGTGCTGCGCACACCGGTGATGCTTCCCTGCTAGTGTATAAGTCCATGTCATAGTAGGGAAGTTGATCACAGCTTCGACGTATAAAACCAATTTCCTCAACTCCTTGCTTTATAGACTGCTATTTTTAGGAACTTCTCTAAGGCCTCATTTGATCGACCGCATGAACTTTTCCCACGAGCCACCATACCACGGGGCGTTGGGCAAAAAGAATTTCTACGCTCTTAGATGGTTGGCGAGATATGCAGCCAATTTATATGCACTGATAATTTTCCCCTTGTCAGGTAGGTCGTAGCTTGTCCTTCTTGGGCGAGTCATTCCTTTGTGAGTGTTCAAGGTCAGAGGTACTCATCTAAGAGCAGGAAACCTCCTAACGGCAAACATAAAAACTCACAGCGTCTCTGACGCATCTGCCTCGGTCAACTCGAAGGCGAAAGGCATCTTTTTCATATAAGTCGATGTATTGAGCCTCCCGTGCACCCCCTCCAGAAGCTTTCTGCAATTAACGTGGTTTTGCAACGCCTGCGGACTTGAAGGCATTGTAAGCATTCTGCACCTCGCCAAGTTTTGCACTGGCTTCGCGATCAGCCCATCTTTGACCAAGCAATGATGCCATGCGATGGCGCCACCCAGGGATGTCATCTGATGTGACGCCACAGTGGTGTCCCATATTATGGAAATCTATGAAGTCATACGGTAACGTCGTCACGTGTTGATGACTTTTTGTATCACGCATGTTAAAGCCGCCGACGAGGGATGCAGACGTGAGACGTCAGTATATTTTCACGATTGATAACGCGTCAAGGCTTTCGCTATAAAACTGCATGACCAGAGGCACACTGTGACTTCTAGATGGACCACTTTTGTTGCACATATGAATAGCACAATGTAAACCTTTGCGCACTGGGCCTCTCTCTTGTCGTAGTTTATATATATTAGGCCTTCAAAATCGCTTCCCGAATGTTCAAATGGGCGAGATGAAAAAATTCGATCTTCTGACAGTGCGGCAAAATGCACAATCGCGTGCTGTGTTTGGAATTGTTTACGGAGAGCAGCTGTTGATCCCCCTATTTTTTTGTCTCCTGGTGTGCCCGAACAACCGAGAAACGCTCGCGAATTCCTGTTAGTGTAGCCATTTTCCACTGTGGGCAATGACAATGTGCATCCATAAACCACGCCAAGATGCTTATCAAGGTTTTTGGTTCGATCTCGGGTATCGGGACCAAAATGTGTATGCTATGACAGCAACGACTATTAAAAAACTGAGCCCGAAGAGATAGCGTCACTGCGATCGAACGTTTGTAGTTCTTTTTTTTTTTTGCATTTTCTCGCTGACTACGTTTATTTATAATGAACCGTTCTAGAGCTACTTACCAAAGAATTCGAGGTAGAATCTGCACCCTCGGCTTTAGCAACTGCTTATTGCCGCAGCGGGAGCACTATATAAATTGAGGAACATGGAGGTAGTACGTCTCCTTTCCTGCTTAGTCTATGGGCGTTGCTGAGGCAGCGCTGATACAGTGACATATATTTAACTTTACTTTGTTTTTCGATGCATAAGCGACTATCAGGGTACAAGGAAACTGCGCTGCGATACAAATACGCTCAAAAGAGTGCACCTGTTTGCATTGTCCTATAGGTTCTCGTCTACGAAGTAGTTCGTTACCGCAAAGCAGACGTTTCCAAGAGCCTCACTGTGTGTAACAGCAAAAAAGGTCCCGGTGCATCTGCCTTGAGCTTTACCATTTCAAAGGCACTCTGCTAGAAACCTCACCGCCACTACCCTTTCTCGCTCCCGCAGTGAGAAAGAACTGTGGAAAAGCGTCAACAACGGAGCTGAGAGTGCTGTAAGCTCTTCAAACAGAAGTGAGCGACGAGGTTTTTACCGAAATACGCCAAAGGAAAAAGTCTGCTTCGCTCACAATCGAAGAGCCACCGCTAATACAGTGCAGAAAAGTCGAAACAAAATGGCGGCGCCTAAAAAGAGACTAAAGGTGTTGTGGGTAGCGGTTAGCTAAGGTAATGAGTGAGATGAGAATGGCAGGAAGAATGAAGCACCGGCACAACAATAGCTAGGCTGTTGCCATCACATTGAGTTGCCTTCATTGATCGAAGACGAGTTGGCGTCGGGTTACCCAACTTTGCCAGCTTTCAGGTCCCAGAGCTGAACTCTCCGTTGGAAGGCACAGTTAAAGCATCTGCACACCACCGCGACTCCTGTCAATGATGGATCTGCGCGATTCGAGAGAGACAATGTTTCTCTAGCGAATCCCAGGGCACTCTTTTAACGCGATACCGCCAAAGAGCTCGTTTCGCAGAAATTCCGGCGTCGGCGTCGGTGCCGGCGGCGGCGTCGTTGGTTGTGAGCGAAAAATCATCATCTTGTCCGTGACCGAAAAATCGAGAAAGATGCAAATAAAATAAAAAATAAAAAATTCCGGGTCCGAATGAGGATCGAACCCGGGCCGTCTGCGTGACAAGCAGGTGTTTTACCACTCAGCCACGCTTCTGCTTGGGATTACATATAAAATAACTTCCTCTGCTTGGAATTGCAGTGAAAATAACGTTCATGCTTTGCAAACACGCGCGTCCTGTATACAGGCGTCACAATACAACATGTAATATCGCAGTAATATTGCGTGGTACAAGCGTGCATAGCCATCGGGCGTCAGAAGATGTGAATATCATAACGACATTGTGGTTCAAAGCCGTGTACCCATTACAAAAGGCACAAACGTTACTGCGCGTATTCCCTTAAGGACCACGTAGTGGGTGCATAGCAACTTCGAAAACATTTCCCGCCTTTACCGCGCATAATTGCTCGTGGTCTAAAGCATGCTACGCATTACATAGTGTGCACTAAGTGGGATTGAAGTACGGACTAGGGACAGGATATCGCTATCGCGTTCAACTTTTAAAGGCGAAGCCTAAGGGTCCCCCAATTTTTTTCCCTTCATTTTCTACTCTGGACTGCCGCCGCTGCAAGTAAATGCAGTCACCCATCGCTTCGTGCCGATGAAGAGTGGTTAGCAGACGCGCCGCGGCTTGCGCTAAGTCCTTCCTCCCGCACTCCTTCCTCTGTCTACATCCCTCTTACTCTCTGCTAAGGCCAGTGTAAAACGATAACCAGTTTCATAGTTGCATATAGTATACACTCTCGAATGCGTCTTACACTCCGTGCAATTTTCCGGGCTCTGCCCGGGAGTCATAAACCTATCTTCGCATCCTGCCTTCTCTCGCTGCGGAGGCCGGAAACCTCGGCTAAAGCTTCTTTATTATTGCGATAGCAATTATATGGACACTCGCGGCTGGTTTTCGCCGTCGGCGTCGGCGTCCGCGTCGGCGTCGGCGTCATTTGCCGTATATGTATATGTATATATATAACCGGGCCCGCCCGTCGTTCGTGAGCGTGAAAAGACGCGAGGGGAGGGGGGTCCCTCGAGCGACCTTCGATTTTACGAGCGGGGGCGCGCGCGTTATCTCCCCTTCTCGGCGGCCGACAGCGGGCGGGGGGGAGGGGGGGGGGGCGACGTTCGATTTTACGAGCGCGGGCGCGGGCGCGCGCTTTATCTCCCCTTCTCATCTCCCCTTCTCGGCGGCCGGGCCGGCGTACCCTTCTACATGCTGCGCTCTCAACGCGAAGAGAATTCTCTTAAACAAGCGTTTTCTAGAGTTGCGTGAGATCGGATCCAAAAGAAGAGTTAGCTGCCAGCCTCACTTCGTATAACATTACAATTTTTTGCTATCGCATTCATTGCTTCACCCTTGCGGTGAAACTGTGACTTTTTTTTGAAAGGCGCCAAACTTCTTAGGGGCTGCATGACGACAAATTTGAAAAATAAACTATTGTAGACGTGGAAGGTAGTAGAGTGGATCCAGGAATGTCGAAGGAAACAAAATGCATAAAAGGAGCCCTTTTCAGAGTGTTCAACTGATAGGCAGGTTAGGTTTAAGAATAGGACAGAGGTAGATGACACTAAAAAGAGCATGCGGGGCGTATACATTATTGGCTATTTTCTTTTTCTTTTGTCGGGATGCTTCATTTTTGTTTTCCTCGTGTTTTTAGGTTTGTGGTCCCACATTTCTACTGCGCTTTCACTAAACCGAACGTCATGCGATGTCAGCCATGGTTCAAGATCTGCATCTAGATTCGGGATGCCGGACGCGATGCATGATGGTGTCCTCGTACCTTCCTTAAAGCTTCTATTATACTGAGCATGTGGATGCAATCCTTCATTTGAGGTAATTTTTAATGTTTATGGTCTCAAAAAAGTTCGTTGGGTGATTTTTTTGGTGAATTTTTAGGGGCGCCAAAAGAAAGACGGATCTTTTGCTTGGGTGGAGCGGCTAAAGCATGTGCTCGTCCTACATTTTTATTAAGGCATTAGCCGTTAGAGTAATAACAAGCATATCATGTATCGCTCAAAGCCTTTCCATCCGCGTCCAAACAGACTGGAGCAGCTTGCCCATAGGTTGCAACTGAGGTGGTAAAAAGAAGAGTAGGCGAACATGAATATCGAGTCAACTAGTATGCACTCGCAAAGAGTTAAGAAAGTAAACAATTAATAACTAGAGAGTGGAGACAGTGAAACGGGAGATGTAAGACAAACGCATAAAAACACTGGAGCGTCATAGTCATATTGAGTAGCACCAGCTAGCAGATAACTCGTCGCCCACGTGCTCAGGGCGAGCGCACGAGAACATCCACGCATAAATACACGAACAGGTGAAGTTTTCTTACAAGAATGGGGCAGGACGGATGCTACAACACACCACGACTTCTGTCAAGCAACACCAAAAGTGCTTTGCATTTGACCTCCTCTTCATTAGTGAATAAATTTCATGTACAGGTCATGACGTCCAAGATAACAGCGCAGGAAGCAGCCGAGATAAGGAAACATGTACATTGCCTCGGGAGCAATAATTATATGCAAACGCTGTGCACCAACGTCTGATTGTTCTGTAACTAAACCCTGCGGTTAGGCTATCAATTCTGCTTCTAACTGTCTCGTATAACTCACGTTATCCTTTTGTGGCATCTGCTGTTAAGGCCTCCGGAACCACCCAGACCATGGTAATCGGTACTTACAAATCAAACATCAAGATAAAGTCGAACGGGGAGTGATGTATGGATGGCGGTGGTAAGTCGCAAGCAGCAAAATGGTCTGAGTACCCCTATGGTTACGGCCATCAGATGGCACCTTCGCATACGCTGGTTTTATTCAGAACCACTCACCGGACTGCTCACAAGTACTACATAAATATGCACGCTAAGTGTACGCAATTATTAGCTCAATGTGCAAAGCTCTTCTGCGATTTACCAGTCGCTTCTAGCAATCTCTGTGTTTTTATTTTCCAGCATTATTACGACTGCGGTCGGTGTGGCAAGCCAGTTCCAGACAACGCACATTTGTGTCTGTGTGTGCGTATGCGTGTGTGTGTGCGCGTGTGCGTGTGTGTGTTTGTGTGTGTTCTTGCGTGCGTGCGTGCGTGGGTGCGTGTGTGTGTGTGTGTGTGTGTGTATGTGTACGCACGCGCACACGCCGGCGTGTGTGTGCGTGTTCTCACGCTAATCTAGCACAGCTTCCCCGCCACACTGACCGGGCCAATTCGGCCTGGGTCACGTCTTGCCTGCCTCGCCCGGCACAACGCTCATCCGTTCTTTGTATATAAAAGGAGATCGCCTGGCTTTGCAGGGGTGATACACTTGAGCAAGAAAAGCACCAACCAGAAAAAACACAGAAAGCCAGGCTCGAACTAGTCTTGTGCGAGAAAGCCTCATAACCTCCTGCTTCTCCTCCTGCAATTTCCCTCACGGAAGCTTTCTTTCCTGCCACACTCTTTCCATACCCACAGGATCACTCCTAGCGTGACGATCCACGAAGGAAGATAAAGAAATGACAGATTGAAAGAACGTGAGCCTATTCCGCTTTCATGTTGTTATTTTAACATTTCCGTATGTCTCTGGCCTCCCGTCGGTCCTACTGCATCCTTGATGGTGGGGGGGGCCAAATGCTGAAAGTGTTTACGCTTCACGACTGCGGCCAGTTCCGACACGACAGCATGACAGCACGTATATGAGGCGGCACGGCTGCAGTCTAACCAAAGCAAATCGGCGAAAGAAAATCATTCTTCTCAGTCGCTGACGCCACTACCTCTGCTTCCGTCAGTCTATGTTGTGGTTGGCTGCGCCCGCCTTGCCTAACTGCCAACTAACACTTGCCCTGCCAGAACTAAAGAGGCTGAGGGAGGTGGACAAGAGAAACGGAAATAGTAGCGTCAGACAAGTCTACAAAGGTGCATCCTGTCTGTGTATTTTTCGTCTGTGCGCCTACGGGGAGGAGGCATTGTTGCCCGTTCTCTTTGGTAATAGGATAGCCACCTTCCCCTAGGTTAAACTGGGAGGAAGTTAAATTGAAAGACGGCGTGCAATGAAAGATGAAACTGTGATGATGGTATGTGGGTTTTAATGGCGTAAGGGCCATGCTTGGCCACAAGAGCGCCATGGAAAATGATAAGAGTTATAATGATCCGTGCTTTACGATGGTATGCAAGTGATGTGCACTATGATAATGTTGCGTGGCTGTATAGGGGCCTCAAATTTATGTTTTACCCTGAGACGGGTAAAACATAAAAGTACTAAAATTCATGGGGATGACGTGAAATGTGTAACTGTAAACGAATGGCAATGTTCGTGGTGGTAAAACTTTGGTACAGACATGGCTTTAGCACGATTGCCTCGTCAACGTCCTTGGGCACAAGGGCCGCGAGGCATGTGCTGTCCTTAATGTGGCCACCGCAGCAACGACCTCTGTACAGAGGTCGTGCTACCGATCACCTCGGAATATGGTGTGAAAAAAAATCTACATCTTTTAAAAACGAGAACAGTGATTCAAGTTTAAAAAGAGCGTCCCTACCGGATGAACATGAGAGGGTGCAGTGGAAGCTGCTGTCGGTAGGGTAATAAAAAGTGCTTTTTTCTTATAGCATTTAATTCATTGCACTGGACGAGGATGTGGAGAACCGTAAGCGCTTCTCCCCATCTCTCACAGCTAGGTTGTTCACCGCCGGACAGCAAATATGCATGTGTGCTGTGTGTGTGTCCTATCTGTAGTCTGGTAAGTGTTACTTGTGTGAAGCGTGATCTGGATACAGGTGGCCAATTTTCAAGACTCGGCTTGATAACACGTAATTTATTTTGTGTTTGCCTATCCCATAGACACTGCCAATACGCCCTGAGCTTTTGTTTGAGGAGGTGTTTCAGGTCAAGTACAGGGATAGCTATGACTGTATTGGCGGCAATGTTGTCTTGGGCGGATGCAGCTGGTTTATCCGCCAACTCATTTTCCCCGATCTCGCGGTGCCCTGGCACCCAGCACACTACTACATGTTGACTGAGCTCGTAGATCATGCATAAAAGAGTGTACAGTGTAGCGAAGCTTTGGGAACTATACAATGGGGTCGTCCTCTCCAGCGCCTTCTAGTGGGTCACCCTCTTCGAAGAAGTAGAGCACCGTCGTACTGAGAGTCGGTCCCCGCCTTGACTGTCGCTGTCGTGCATCGTCGCCGAATGCTCGCCAATAAACGTCTTAACAATTTGGTGGAGAGTGCTGTGCCCTTAAAACAACTTCGGTCCGCATTCGATGCCCTTGGAGCTTCGATCTCGTACCGTGCCATCTACCATGCCCCAACACGCCGCTCAGCAAACGCTTCCTCCTGCGCAGACGCCATGTCCCGGTGTCTCCCGCATCCGCGACCCTCCTGTCTTCACCGGCGCGGATGGCACCGACTTCAAGGACTGGCTCGCCATTTACGAACGCGTGAGCGTCCCCAAGAAATGAGACAAGGCAGGCAAACTCGGCAACCTGGTTTTCAAACCTCGCGGGTGTGGCCGGCATGTGGTACAACAATCACGCATCCGATTTCCCGACTTGGTCCGCTTTTAAGACCGCCGTCGTCGACGTGATCGGCCGTCTTGCCGTACGTAAGCTGCAAGCCTAACAGCGTTTGCGTGAACGAGCACAGCAGTCCGGCGAGTCCTTCACCAGCTACATCGAGGACATCCTCGACTTGTGCAAGAAAGTGGACGCGAGCATGTCGGAGTCGGACAGAATCACACATGTTCTCAAAGGCATCGCCAACGATGCCTTCACCATGCTCCTGGCCAAGAACCCTCGCACTGTGGCAGAGGTCATTACGCTGTGCCAAAGTTACGAGGAGCTGCGCCGGCAGCGCTTGATGACCCGTCGACCGCCGTCACGCGCCGCTGACCTCGCGGGCCGTTTCTGACCACACCACCTTGCTCGCCGAAATCAAATCGTTCGTGCGTGAGGAAATTGCCCGCCAGGTCTCTTTACTGGCTTTCGCTCCACCGCAACATGTCGAACAGCCGTCAACTACTCTTCTGCCTCCTCTTCGCCGAGCGGTTCAGCAGGAAATCGCTGAGGTCATGCCTGAATACCACCAGCCGCCTACAGTACCTGCGCCACTAAGCTACGCACAAGTTGTAGCCAGGCCCACCCCCACCGATTCTTGTGGCTGGCCCGCTTAGTTACACCGAAGCCGTCGCCAGACCCCATGCCTTCGACGCAACTGTGCCGCATACATACGCCGACATCGTCCACGTGCCCCGACTGCCGCCCACCATGCAGTCATATCAGCAGCCTTCTCGCCCATCGCGTTCTGCGACATGGATGGCACCCGCGAACCGATGGCGCACTTCCGACAACCGCCCCATCTGCTTTGCCTGCGGTTGCGCCGGTCACGTCGCACGCTATTGCAATCGCGTGCAGAAGCCTCGGGTCGCATCCAACCTTCCCAGCAAATCGAGCCGCCCTTATTATGACCCACCGCCGCCTATGTCACCGACGTCCAGCCCCGCACCATCTACACGCCGTTCACAGTCTCCACGACGTCGCTCACTGTCGCCGATGCGGCCACGTCCGCCCGCACGCGACCAGGAAAACTAGTCGTCGCAGTCCACGAGGCAAGGGCTGCGACGCTTTCGAACTGCGAAAGCCCTCAGAAAAGACCATCGAACGTGATAGACGTGTTTGTGGACCGTGTTCGCGCATCTGCCCTTGTAGATGCTGGAGCCGCCGTATCCGTCATGGACGCAAAACTTATCCGATAACTGCGCAAAGTGACGACGCCACTTTCCGGGCTCTCCCTCCATACAGCCAGCGCCCAAAGCATTCACCCTAAAACGGTTTGCACAGCCCGCCTCATGATTCAGGATGCGATGTACGCCGTCGAACTGATCATAATTCCTGCACGCTCTCACGACGTCATCCTAGGATGGGATTTTCTCTCACGCCACGACGCCTTCATTCATTGCGCACCAGCTGAAATAGAGCTCTCACCATTCGATGATTTGACGCCGGCCGACAGTCCATCGGCTGCAAGCAAGGTACTCGTCATAGACGACACCAGAGTGCCTGCAAACTCGTTAACGGCGGTGTCGGTCTACTGCGCCAGTCTTTTCGACACCGTTGCACTCCTCTCGCCATCTGACCGTGTTTTCACGAGGAAAGGCTTGCTGGTTCCTTTCGCAACCGTTCAAGTCACTCACGGCAGCACCTCTATTTTTGTTACGAACTCATCCCCGTACAGTGTTACGTTGGTGCGAGGGGAATGTCTCGGCAGCGCGGAACCCATCGAAGACGCACAAGTTATGGATGAACCCTATGACACGCACTGCCCAAGTTCCAGTACGCTCAGTGCTGTTTCTACATCTGCTTCATCATCCGCTGATGTATTTGGTTCCTCCATTCCTGACAACCTTACGCCGGTCCAGCGTTCCCAGCTTCTGGGCCTGTTGGAAGAATTTCGCTCTTCTTTCGATGTTGCTCAACCTTCACTCGGCCGCACGTCCGCCGTTACGCATCGCATCCACACAGGCGCCCAACCACCACTGCGGCAACGTCCATATCGCGTATCTCCCACAGAACGCCATGTAATCAACGAGCAAGTCGACGACATGCTTCGACGTGATGTTATTCGCCCCTCTAACAGCCCCTGGGCATCTCCTGTCGTTCTCGTTGCGAAGAAGGACGGTTCTGTGCGGTTCTGTGTGGACTACCGACGCCTCAACAAGATCACTCGTATGGCACGTGTATCCACTACCGCGAATAGACGACACGATTGACAGCCTGCAAGGAGCAGAATTCTTTTCATATCTCGATTTGCGCTCAGGGTACTTTCAAGTACAGATGGCTGAAGAGGCTCGACCGAAGACCGCCTTTGTCACGCCCGACGGCTTGTACAAATTCAACGTCATGCCGTTTGGGATGTGCAAATCGCCCGCCACCTTTGAGCGCATGATGGATACCGTTCTGCGCAACCTGAAATGGCACACGTGTCTCTGCTACATCGACGGCGTCGTCGTTTTCGCTCCGGACTTCTCCACGCTTCTTCAACGCCTGCGGCATGTTTTGACGCGCTTGAGTGACGCCGGTCTGCAACTGAACCTAAAGAAGCGCCGATTTGCAGCACGGCAGCTGACAATACTCGGCTACCTCGTGTCCAAGGACGGAATTCTCCCCGATCCAGCCAAGTTTCGGGCCGTGACCGAGTTCCCCAAGCCGGACGTCCGTCAAGGAACTGCGCAATTTCGTAGGCCTGTGTTCCTACTTTCGGCTCTTCATTCGAAACTTCGCGACTATCATATCGCCGCTGACGAAGCTCCTCGGAAGTAACGGGCCTCTCCATTCGTGGTCGTCAAAGTGCGACGACGCTTTTGCAACCCTCCGTCGTTTGTTGACGTCGCCTCCCGTACTACGCCACTACGACCCTACGGCCCCTGCAGAGGTTCATACGGACGCCAGTGGTGTTGGCCTCAGCGCTGTCCTTGCGCAGCGCAAACCAGGGTTCCCGGAATATGCCGTGGCGTATGGAAGCCGTACGCTTACTAAAGCCGAGACCAATTACACCGTCACGGAGAAAGAATGCCTGGCAATTATCTGGGCCCTTACGAAGTTCCGACCTTATTTGTACGGTCGCCCATTTGATTTCGTCACCGACCATCACGCACTGTGCTGGTTGTCGTCATTGAAGGATCCCTCAGGCCGCCTCGCCCGTTGGGCACTTCGCCTGCAAAACTACGACATCCGCGTGCTCTACCGCAACGGACGCCAACATGCTGATGCCGACGCCCTGTCGCGCTCTCCCTTGCCTGACGACATGCCCACAGCGCAGCGTCTCACCTTGCCGTTTCTTCGATAGAGCTGCATACCATCGCTACCGGACAGCGCAAGGATCAATGGATTGCCTCACTGATAGACTTGCTGACTGATCCATCGGCAACACCATCCAATCGCGCGTTGCGTCGTCAAGCCCACCATTTCGCCGTACGCGACGACCTCCTCCACCGACGCAATTACAACAGTGACGGCCGCCAGTGGCTACTAGTCATACCCCTGCAGTCTGCGGTCTGACATATGCGAGTCGTTCCACTCTGATCCGCAATGTGCGCACTCAGGGGTATTGAAGACTTACCACCGCATTCGCCAACGGTACTTTTCGCGAGGAATGTACCGCTACGTGCAGAAATTCGTTCGCTCCTGCATAGATTGTCAGCGCCGCAAAACTTCAACGCACCTGTCGCCGGCAGGTTTCCAACCTCTACTTTGCCCTGACAGGCCGTTTGGGCGCGTTGGTATCGATTTGTATGGGCCACTTCCGCTAACGTTGGCTGGTAACCACTCGGCCATCGTCACTGTAGACCACCTCACGCGGTACGCCGAAACCGCCGCCGTCCCCGCGGCTACGGCGCGCGATGTGGCCTCCTTCCTGCTCCAACTATTCATGCTGCGTCACGGTCCACCCCAGGAAACTGCTGAGTGATCAAGGCCGTGTTTTCCTGTCCGAAGTCGTCGAAGCCATTCTCAAAGAGTGCAACGTTGTTCACCGCAAAACTGCTTCTTACCACCCGCAGACGAATGGCCTCACCGAACGCTTCAACCGTACGCTCGGCGACATGCTCTCCATGTACGTCGCCGCCGATCACACAAATTGGGATGTCATTCTGCCTTTCGTCACCGACGCCTATAATACCGCCCCTCAGAGCACTACTGCTTTTTCACCTTTCTTCTTATTATATGGAAGCCACCCGTCGCACACCATCGACACGATACTTCCATACAAGCCGGATCCGTCTGAGTGTGCGCCTATTTCTGACACAGCCAGGCTTGCTGAAGAGTGTGGAGAGCTTGAAAAGACCTTTACTACACATGATCAAGAGCGGCAGAAGAGCATTCGCGTTGACACCAGCACTTCTGCGCCCACGTTCCTCCCTGGAGCGCTCGTATGGCTCTCGATCCCTACCACTGCAACTGGCCTCTCTTCAAAACTACTGCCCAAATACGAAGGCCCCTACCGTGTCGTCGAACGCACTTCCCCTCCTGTAAACTACCTGATCGAACCCATCGAACCATCTTAGGACATGCGCCGTCGAGGGCGCGACATTGTCAATGTGGAGCGCCTCAAGGTCTACCATGACGCGCCCATAGTAACCAGCTGTTAGGTCGCCAGGCGGTTCCCTTTTCGTACTCGGGGTAATTGTAGCGAAGCGTTGGGAACTATACAGTGGGTCATCCTATCCAGCGCCTCCTAGTGGGCCGCCCTCTTCGAAGAAAAAGAGCAGCTCGTGCTGAGAGTCGGTCCCCGCCTTGACTGTCGCTGTCGTGCATCGTGGCCGAGTGCCCGCCAATAAACGTCTTAACAGCAGGGACACAAGGACAGGATTTCTATGTTTTTTCAAAGATTTCAAAGCTTTTAAGACGCTCAGAGAATCCGTGTATATAACTGCGCATTGCAGTTTTAATTCCTTAATCTGTTTAACGGCCACAAGCATCGCGTACGCGTCTGCTGTGAAGATGCTTGAGTTAGGGTGCAGAATACCGGAATCCGAAAAGGATGGACCAACGGCTGCATAGGACACACCAGTGCGAGACTTTGAAGCATCCGTAAAAAATTAGGACAGGTGTACTTCAGCTGCAGTTCTAGAAAGTGTGTACGTATATGTGCAATAGGAGCGTGTTTGGTTACTTCTACAAAGGATACATCACAGTCTATGAGCTGCCACTTCCACGGCGGCAGATTTGCTACAGGGGCCATCAAACGATGTTCAAGAAGTGGCACACCCGTTTCCTCAGTGAGGCCCCTCACACGAAGTGAGTACTGCTGTCTCACGGCAGGACGATTGTTAGACAGGGCAGAGCTCGGACAAATCATTGACGGTAGAGTGCGAGGGGTGTTCGTTATTTGCATTCACCTTGAGAAAATATGCGAAGGACATGTAGCATCTCTGTAGGTGGAGCGACCACTCGTTGGATTCAACGTAGAGGCTTTCTACGGGGCTCGTACGAAAAGCACCCGTAGAAAGGCGAATGCCTAGGTGATTAACAGGGTCGAGAATCCTCAAGGCGCTTGGTGTCGCAGAATGGTACACAACGGCCCCGTAATGTAGGCGCGTGCGAATGAGGCTTCTGTATAGACTCATCAGGCACTTTCCTGTCACTACCCCATGCAGTGCGTGACAAGACATTTAGTATATTCATAGTTTTCATACACTTGGTTTTTATATGCTTGATGTGTGGTGTAAAGGTGAGTTTAGAATTCAGAATTAGGCCTAGAAATTTCATGCTCCGTCTCTACAGGTAACCGCTGGTCACACAAGTCAATTTCGGGATTTGGGTGAAGGCCTGTCTTTCTAGAAAAAAGAACACAGGTGCTCTTTTGTGAACTTAACCTAAACCCGTTTTCGTCTGCCCATTTAGACACTTTGTTCAGGCAGAGCTGGACATGGCGCTCACACACTGCAAGGTTACATCACTTAAAGCCTATCTGCACATCATCCACATATGTGGAGTAGAACATGTTATGTGGGATGCAGAGACGTAAGGAGTTGTTTTTTTATGATAAAAAGGGTGCAGCTCAGGGACACCACCCTGTGGTACTCCCGTTTCCCAAACAAATGGTTGGGAGAAAACATTCGCCCACTCGAACAAGAAATGTGCGATTGGATAGATAACTTTCGACAATGGAGAACATCCTAGCCCGCACACCTAAGTGTGAGAGGTCTCTGAGTATTCCAAAGCGCCATGTTGTGTCGTACGCTTTTTCTATGTCAAGGAATACCGAGAGAAAAAACTGCATTGAATGCGATAGCAGCAAATTGGCATTTCAAGCGAAGAACGGCAAGCAGATCGAAACTTGGAGCGCACTGCTCAAGCGCGAAAGGCGCACAAAAAATTGAAGGACACTTTGTACATTCCAAAGTGTGCCATTCCACTGATTATGCGATGTCTTTTATTGCGATAGCACTTATATGGACACTCTCGGCTGATTTTCGCCGTCGCCGTCTATCGACGGCGTGATGTCCCGGATTTGTATATGTATGTGTATATATAAAAAATTCCCCATCTCCCGCTAAAGGGAACCATGTGTGGATGCGAAGCAGCGGGGAGATAATTAGCTTGAGCGGGAGGAACGTCGCCGCTCTCATTTCACGGCAGCGGTCCGGGCGCTCATCGCGGCGCTGCACAGGAGAGAATAAGGCGCGCGCGCTCCGTCATTTTCATACCGCGGAACTAACCGTGGCGTCCCCAGCGGAGTATGCAGCTGTCACACCACCTGTCGTGCGCGCCGCTCGGTACAGGATTCCTAGAGGAAAGGACGGGGGGGGGACCGTAGCAGAGGAAAGAGAGGGGACGTGGATGCGCTGTGGCACGCGGGCGCCGCTCCGTAGAGTAGATGATTCCTAGAGGAGAGGAAGGGGAGGGGACGCGCACGCTGTGGGGGGTGTGGGACGCGGGGGCCGCTCCGTAGAGTAGAGGATTCCTAGAGGAGAGAAAGGGGGTGAGCGTAGGAGAGAGGGGGGAGGGGACGCGCATGCGCTGTGGGACGGGGGAAGAAGGGACGGACTAAGCCCCCTCCAAACACATGCAAGCAAGATCAAGGAATGGGGTCAACCTGGGCGACAGACACCACCTGCCTAGCCATTGCTAAGCAGCCTCTCTGTGCTCTCGGCCATGACTCAAGGAATGGGGTCAACCTGGGCGACAGACACCACCTGCCTAGCCAATACTAAGCAGCCTCTCTGCTCTCGGCCATGACTGTGATGATTGTAGTAGGGTTGGCGGCCTTCATATTACTACAGTGGTCTGGTTCGCATAATGGGTGCTTCCCTACTTCATGAAAGTGGCCGGACGCGGGAGGCGGGACAGGGGACGCGGGAGGGACGGACAGAGCCCCGAGCATAAGATGCTTCGCATCTAAAAAAGGCACAAAGAAAAATAAATCAGTAGAAAAAAATCCCAAACCACCTGACCAGGGGATTCGAACCAGCGACCCCTCGCTCCGCAGCCTGCTACGCTAGCCAACACAGCCACACGCCATGCTCGTGCCAGCGATACAACGGCGAGCTATTCATATGCACCATTTGCCGCTCGCGGTACGCAGTCATTACCTTCGAGGGCAAGATCGTCCCCCCGTTACGCGTACTACTACGGCGGCGAGACACGTTGCTCCCCTCTATAGATCATCGCGGCAAGTTTGCTATATATGCTTCAAGCCCGGGCATAGGGCAGACGTATGCCCGACACCAGACGCCGTTGTCTGTTCGAACTGCACCGAGCCAGTCATCGAGGACGGACACACCTGCGAGCCCCGATGTGCGCTATGCAAGGAAGCGCACCCCACGAGGGCAAATGGAGTGCAAGGAACGCCTCAGGAAACCGAGAACCCCACGGCCGAGAACAAAAGAGCAGACGGACGCCGGAGCACAAGGCGACGACGGACGCGGCCGGGCCCGGAAACGCTGGTTCAGCAGAGACGGCAGTTCAATATCCAGGCACAGATCGGCATCAATACCGAGGTCAAGGTCGAGATCGGCGTCCAGGACCAGCCAGGCTCCAGAAACCAAAAAGAAGCAGCAGAAGAAGCCCATAACCAAGAAGGAAGACGACGGTACGGTGAGCAGGAAAGCGCCTTTTTTCTCTGCCTCTCCCACTGCTCCAAAGCACACGAACACACAGACAATATTGGTAGGTACCAATGGTAATGCGCCGCCTAACGACGAAGTAAAAGAGCTAAGGCAGACTATTCAGACACTCAGGGCAGAAAACGCCGAACTCAGACAGAAACTAAACGATCTCACAGATGAACTGAAGGCCCTGAGAACAGGACAGACAAATGCAAACTCCCAAGCAGACGTAACTCTGTCAGCTACCGTAGGGCGGCAGGAATTCACAACTACCATGGCTTCCATGAACAATGCGCTAGCAAATCTAAGCAACCTCATCTCTAACATCCAAGACGAGGCGCGCAAGGATAGAGAACGTCTAGTGCAACTCACGGGCATGAAATCCAGAGGCAAACCCTATGCTAGGCCATCAGCCGAGTATGGCGAGTAGCCGTAAGTACTCGGTCAGGTTGGAAACCCTCGAAATGTGTCAATAGGAACTGTCGTGGTATCCGCAGAAAGCAGGCTCTTCTGAATCAACACAACACTAATTGCACAACTCCACCAGACGTACTCGCCCTCCAGGAAACCGGCTGCTCCCCGAAGCTCGCGGGCTATTCGGTCTATGAAGGGCTTGGCCAAAGTAAGGTAGCTACGCTGGTTGCCAAAGCGGTCTCTGCAATTAGACATGACATCGACGTAACGGACATTGACCACGTCCTCATTGAAATCATCACACAAAAAAGGACCCAAGAAAGCATCTTTCTCCTCAATATCTATAGTCCACCCAGCCAGCGGAAAGCCAACTTCAGCTACCTGCTGGGCAAGGCAGAACAAGCTGCAGGCAAAAAGGGTCTTGTCATCCTGGGCGACTTTAATGCTTGGCACAAAAGCTGGGGATATGTCAGGGAAACTCAGAAAGGAAGGGATTTAGCCAGAGAAGCTGATCGCAGAAGGCTCAGCCTCATTACAGACCACACCCAACCAACGCGAGTGGGGAATAGTGTCAGCCGAGATTCGTGCCCGGACTTGGCGTTCGGTTAAAGGGGTAAGGGAGGCCCGATGGGAAAATGACGGGGAAACGCTTGGCAGTGACCACTGCATTCTGCGCATGCAGATTGAAACCCTCCCGATCAAAAAAAGACATGGCCTGGCTAGACTCACAGACTGGGAAGCTTTTAGAAAAACTAGGGTGGACTCCGAAGACACAGAGATTGCGGACGTTGAAAGTTGGGTCGCAGGAATCAAGGCGGACTGGCAAAGGCTAACCCGAGAGGTTGCCCTCTCCACACACACGCCCGAGGTGGACAAGCATCTCCTACACCTCTGGGACGCCCGCCGGGGCCTATTAAAAAGATTTAAGCGGCAGAAACACAACCGGAAACTCAGACTTAGGATCGCCGCAGTCACCAGGGAAGCCGAGGAATATGCGACAGAGCTGTCAAGGCGCAACTGGGATCAAAAATGCAACGAGCTACAGGGTACACTAGGTTGGAAAAGGACATGGTCCTTGCTAAGGGCTCTCATAGACCCAACCAAGACCAAGACCGAAAATCGTAAAACGACCCAAAGGATTGCGCACCAATTCCAAGGCACAGACCGGGAAATGCTAGATAACATCAAGCTGCGCTATGTTGGCGATGCCGCAGACACCGGCTGCAGCCTGGCATACACGGGCGAAGCAAATCCCGCTCTAGACGAACCCATTACCACTGAAGAAGTCCGACATGCTATGTTGTCGGCGACAAAGAACACCACGCCAGGCAAGGATGGCATCACCAACGCCATGATAAGGAACCTGGACGACAAATCTATCACAAGGTTTACAGAATTCATCAACAAACACTGGGAACAGGGTACCATCCCGAACGCCTGGAAACATGCGGAGATAGTAATGATTCCAAAGTCCGGAAAGACTCCCAGCATGGAAAATCTGAGACCCATTTCATTGACCTCATGCTTGGGAAAAGTATACGAAAGAATTGTGCTTCAGAGGTTGGAGAGCCACCTGGAAGATAATGAACTCATGCCCCACACCATGTTTGGATTCCGGAAATGCCTCTCAACACAGGATGTCCTCTTGCAAATCAAAGAGGAGGTGCTTACCGCCGTCCCAAAGTACGGCGAAAACGTCTTAACTCGCGCTTGATCTTAAGGCTGCCTTCGACAATGTCAGTCACAAGGCTGTGCTAGAGGGGCTCAGCAAATTAAGTTGCGGAAAAAGAATACACAACTACATCAAAGCTTTCCTCGGTAACAGAACCGCCACAATTGGTATAGGAGGCATCCGGACTGACTCGTTCAACACGCCCGCAAAAGGAACACCACAAGGCTCTGTGATATCCCCTATGCTTTTTAACGTCGTTATGATCGGCTTAGCCCGGAACCTCGAAAAAATTGAAGGGCTTAGACATGCCATCTACGCAGACGATGTCACAATCTGGGTGACAAGGGGATCCTTAGGACAAAAGCAAGACCTTCTGCAACGTGCAGCCGATACGGTCCACGACTACATCCGACAATGCGGCCTTGTCTGCTCCCCGGAGAAATCTGAGGTTCTCAGAGTCTACAGAAGAGGATAGGAACCTGCAAAACTCCATAGACGTCTATATAGGGGGGAAGAAGATTCCGGAAGTACCCCAAATTAAGATACTCGGCATGTGGATACAAAGTAACTGTCGTATAGACCACACCATCCGACAGCTTTCAAACACCACAGCGCAGATCACGAGGATGATCGCCAGAATATCCAACAGAAGACGAGGTATGAAGGAGGAGGACACATGTAAGTTTGTACAGGCCCTCGTGGTCAGTAGGATTGTATACAGTGTACCCTACCAAAAACCGCTCGCGCAGTAAAGAAGAACAATTAGAGGCAATCCTTAGGAAAGCCTACAAATGCGCCCTCGGTCTCCCAGTCAACACCTCGACGGAGAAATTCCTTAAGCTGGGCATAAACAACACAGTGCAAGAACACATCGAGGCCCACCTTCTTGCACAGAAAATGAGACTCATGCTGACTCCAACGGGCAGGCACACGCTGCAGATAGTGGGCATGAGGGATGCTTGCAGAGAAATTAACAGCACAGAGAGCATACCGAAGGACATTCGCCAGGTCATTGGCATCAGCCCAATACCTAGAAACACGCATCCGAAAATTCATAAGGCCCGAAGAAAAGCAAGATCAGAAGCACACGAAAGAAATTTCACGGGGAGAACAGACGTATTGTACGTTGACGCGACCACATTACAGAGACCACTCCGGGGCGGTAGTAAGCGTTGTTGATCACCAGCTTAGGGAAGTCAACAGCGCTTCTATCAAAAGCAACAACATCCTCGTGGCTGAGGAAGTAGCGATCGCACTCGCCATCACGCACCAGAGCAATGAGTCTACTGTAGAAATAGTTACTGACTCCCAAGAAGCGTGTAGACGGTACAGCAGTGGCCGCATATCCACTGCGGCCATCCACATACTAAAGGCAAGAAAGATCACCTTCTCGAGCTGCTCCATTACGTGGACACCAGGCCATGAAACTGTGACAGGGAACCAGCTTGCCGAAGCCAATGCCCGAGCATACGCCAACCGGGGGGCGCACAACGACGAGGAACCAGCCACAGTTTCTAGACGCTATGGAGCAATTTTAGAACACCAAAGAGCCCTGAGGAGGATTTACCCCCCTCCCCACAAAGACCTCAGCAGAGAGCAGTCGGTTGCCTGGAGACAGCTGGAGACGAATACGTACCCCAATCTCAGTCTTCTCAGCAAAATTTATCCGGCAAACATATGACAACAAATGCCCGCTATGCGGGGAACACCCAACACTTTATCACGTAACATGGGCCTGCCAACACTCAAAGGCAGTGCCAAGAAACAACACACCAACACCGGAGCAGTGGGAGGCTGCGCTGTCCTGCTCGAAGCCTGAAGAACAGCTCAAGCTGATCGACAGAGCTCGGAAGATGGCAGAGGCCACAGGAGCCCTGGACTAAGGGCTCCTCCTTCGCCGGAAGAATTTATCTGTAATAAAGTTTTTCATTCATTTCAGATTGAAAACTGCCCTTGAGATGCGCACGAAAAAGTGCCTCCCTTCTGTACCACTCATGATGTAGTAGGAAAAAAAGAACACCTGGAACACTTGAAGTCAGGCGCCACCACGTGGGCCGGAGACGCAGAGGGGTCATTCCACGTCCCGCAGTTTAAAAGAAAATGAAGTGTCAAACAGCGTCAAAAAGTCAATATAATCATATAATCAATCCTTGGTCAATCCCCCCTGAGTAGGTATGAGCCATGTCAGAGGCAACAGCGTCGGCTTCTGCATTGTGGACACTCGCAGCGCGTTGCTCAAATACAAACACGTAACGACTGCGACAGTTGTTAGTTCACGCTTGTCCTGTGTATACCTATGCGTCCTTTTCGAGCGTCCTTCTTTGTGCTGTGGCGGCGCGTTGCAAGTATCGAGCTGCTTGTCGCTCTTTGTGTGACAAACTAATTTCTTGCTGTCGCATTCATTGCTTCGCCCTATTTTTCGAAACTGTGACTTTTTTTTCTTTCACACTCTCAGTGGGATAAGACACAAACCGAATGGGTGCGTGTTTTCTTCTTTTCAATTTTTTACCGCGAATCGCAGCGATACGCGAGACTCATCTTCCTCCGTTCGCATGCTTTAGTATTTTCCAGCGCTTTGCGCATCGTGCAAACGCCATCCGCCTTCCAGCTCTTAAAATGACGGACCCTTTGTATATTGGAAAGTGTATTCCGTGAACGCCGGGTCCATTGAGACGGCGTCGGTCAGAATGATTGCAAACTCTGGGTACAGCGACGCTACGCAAGCAAAGCGCGAGCGCTATAGAGTCCGACGCGACCGGCGTCCGTCTGCGCATCCCGGCGGCCACCTGGCTCCGTGCCAGAGCTCGGATGGACGGACGGACGGAAATGGACGGATGGACGGATGGACGAACGGACGGATGGACAGACGGATGGATGGAACGGACGGACGAAGACAGACAGACGGACGGACAGACGGACGGACAGACGGACGCCGGACGGAGGTCGGACGGACACCGGACGGACATGAGCATGAGACATTAAAGGCTTTCGCCTTAAAAATTACACCATATCCCGCTAAAGGGATCCATGTGTAGATGCGAAGCAGCGGGCGCTAACGCTTACACTGGCGGCGGCGTTGATGCTGGCGCTCATCGCAGCGTTGCACAGGAGAGAAACCTGGGGGGCGCAAAGCACGCAGTGATGGACCGGTGTTTCCTACTGGAACATCCCAATCGCTGCTAATGGGCAATGAGAGACAGAAGACTCGGACTGGACACAGAGACCCGCAGTCCGCTTTCAGTTAACGCGCACGCTGCGAACTTTTTTATCGTTCGACAACGCACAGGAGAAATCTCCCACCGGCACCACCTTGCAGGTCAAGATCCATTGCCATATATACGGGGTGGCCAGTGAACGGTTGTGCAGCGCGAGCAGTCGGTTTTTTCAACCAAGAAACTCGCTAGCAGACGCTGCTTGCGTCGGCGTCGCGAGGCGAGAGACGGGGTGACACGCATGCGCAGTGGAAGTGTGAACGCCGTGGGCAGGGATGCGTAGAGGAGAGAGGGGGGAGACGCGCATGCGCAGTGGGAGTGTAGACGCCGCGGGCAGGGATGCCTAGAGGAGAGGGGAAGTGTAAGAGGGGGAGAGAGGAGGGGAGGCGCATGCGCAGTGAGGGTGTGGTTGCCGCGGAGAGGGATGCCTAGAGGAGAGAGAGGGGGGAGAGGAGGTTTTTTATTTTTTATTTTTTTTAAAGGGTTTGCGCATGCGCAGTAAGGGTGGGCACGCGGCACACCACCACCACCATCACCACCAACGGATTAAGCTTCGCCATAAGATGCTTCACATCTAAAACATACCAACATTTATTCTGAGCTTTCGGCCGGGGACCGGCCGAAAGCTCAGAATAAATGTTGTTATGTTTTTCACTGTGACTTTCTTTCATATATATATATATATATATATATATATATATATATATATATATATATATATATATATATATATATATATATATATATATATATATATATATATATATACATACATACTACGAAGTAGAGGACGTGCAAAACGAATATTTATTTTATTTTTCCAACGTTTCAGCCGGGGCCCGGCCTTCATCAGGCAAAACACGATACAGAAATGCGCTCTTCTTAAGTAGACACGGGATATAAGGGCTCCCCTAACACGTGGGTTATCACTATCACACACTATTCACTGCAGCGTCACTACTAATACACTGCGACAAGAGCATGTCACTGCAAAATCGTGTAGACATATCACTGGAGCTTCCATAAAGGGACCAGGCTTGCATGTATCCGTTGTATCTCAGGACATTGCGAAACAGGACATCGCTACTAATGCACGGTGACAACAGCATGTCACTGCAAAGTCATGTAAACATATCACTGGAGTCAGACGTAGTCGGACAGACGGACAAACAGACAGACAGACAGACAGACAGACAGATAGATAGATAGATAGATAGATAGATAGATAGATAGATAGATAGATAGATAGATAGATAGATAGATAGATAGATAGATAGATAGATAGATAGATAGATAGATAGATAGATGCGTTACAACGTTGGCTGATACAACTGGAGTTTGACTTGCAGAAAGCCCGTAAAACAATCCAATTTCAACAGTCTAGATGGAGAAAATTATTACGGACTGACTTATCCGGGTAGATTTCGAGTATACAGCTCTGTGATAGTTTGCAGCATATCTCCTCGGCAACTTTGAGAGAAAACTTGACCTCTGAAAAGGGGAATATATTTTCGGTGTTAAGAATGAAATCTCGTATTAACTCGTCGGAATGATGATTGCTAGCAGGGTCCACATATTTCCTATTTACTCACCCAGTTTCCCTTTGTTTGTTCTCAGTTTCCTGTAAATCCTAAGTAATATATGCATATCTTCTTTGCGTCTTGGGTTTCTCAAGAAAGTTTATGTTGTTTAGTACTGAGTGTACCTCTGAATGCCTAATAATTTATTAAAAGTATGCCTCCGACCACTGCTTGTTTTGGTTGTCTATAACGTTACTCTTTATACTATCACAATTTGAATTCAAGCACACTAGTGGCGCTGCAGGAGGTGTTTGTCATGCCCTACTCTTCCACCATTTTGCCGTGAGGAGTACTGAGCTCATGTGAATAGGCAGGTTAGGATAGTGCAGGGAGGGACGAAGGAAGCCAGTGTATTTTTCAACCATTAATCACCCATTCGCTAAACTGTAGCGGCTTCGGATCCCTCACTGTAGGCTATCAATTACTGGCTGAAGAAGAACCGCCCCGAAGCAATTGTTCGACATATTATAACACCATTAATTTCCAGGGATAATCGTAGCCGGTATATTTGTATGCATTTGTATTTTAGTCGCTTCCTTATCCCCCACTCAACGCCTCCACTCCGCGTACACTAATGCCTCCGGCATCTTTCGCGCCAACTTGTTGGCCGCTATAATCTTGTTGTCGAAGTTCCTCTGGTGTGGTACTTCATTGCGAAGGCTGAAGGATGCATGAAAGGGCTGCTTTGCGCTTCGCGTATATCGCACCTCAGCTATTTGAAAGATCTCGCGGTTGTAAGTATGAATTACATGCAATGAGATTTAATTCTGTGCAAAGAAGATTTTAACAACGATCGCACCTCCGGCGCCGATACTAGATGAAACAGAACAAATATTTAGCAAACAGAATGAATCTCGGTGAACTGTATTATTGTATTTTTTCTTCAAAAATATTCAAGGAGCTCTTTTAATTATAATTTAGATGTTAGCACAAGTGCTTGTTTGCTGTCCCCTGTTTTCATCCCACACCTTACCTACGCCTCTGTAAATGATTTGCGCATCTTTTTACTGTATTATGTTCTCGTAGCCTGCTGCTAACATGTGTTCTAAGATCTATTAAATGCGAATGCATTTCATAGTCGGGCTATGTCAGGCATCCGGCGTTGGCGTTGTGCGGCGTTGGCGATGTCCGCGGAGGAGGAGGAGGAGGATAGGTTGAGGAGGTGTGCGCGCCGGCAGGTGTTAGATGTGAAGCATCTTATGGCGAAGCTTAATCCGGTGGTGGTGGTGTACGGCGTGACCGCCCTTACTGCGCATGCGCAAACCCTTTCAAAATAAAATAAAGATAAAAAACCTCCTCTCTCCCTCTCTCTCCCCTAGGCATCCCTCCCCGCGGCAACCACACCCTCACTGCGCATGCGCCTCCCCTCTCTCCCCTGCTACGCTCCCCCCCCTCTCTCCTCTAGGCATCCCTGCCCGCGCCGTCCACACTCCCCACTGCGCATGCGCGTCCCACCTCTCTTCTTCTCTCCTACGCTCCCCCCTCTCTTCTCTAGGCATCTCTGCCCGCAGCGTCCACACTCCCACTGCGCATGCGCACCCCACCTCTCTCTCCTCTCCTACGCTCCCCCCCTCTCCCTCTCTCGCCTGGCGACGCCGACACAGGCAGCGTCTGCTAGCGAGTTTCTTGGTTGAAAAAACCGACTGCTCGCGCTGCACAACCGTTCACTGGCCACCCCGTATATATGGCAATGAATCTTGACCTCCAAGGTGGTGCCGGTGGGAGATTTCTCCTGTGCGTTGTTGAAGAATAAAAAAATCGCAGCGTGCGCGTTAACTAAAAGCGGTCTGCGGCGGAGCTCGGCGGAGCTATATATGAAAAAAAAATTAAAAAAATAAATAAAAAAATTAAAAAAAAACAAGAAAAAGCAAAAAAAAAAAGGCGCTGCGCCGTGCTCCCGACCGGGCTGCAGAAATTAGGCGCCTTTTCCTTCTTCAAACCACAACCACCATATATAAATGGAGTGAAGCGCGCGCGAAATGCATTCGCATTTCCTCACGATTCCCTTCGGGGAGGTGGGGGGGCTTTTTTTTTTTAATGAGCGCATTATATGAAGGTGACGCTCAGAAGAGAGGCAAAATATTATGGTGTGTAAAACATCGATGTTTCTGCTTACGACACAGTAAAATAGCCAAATGTAGCTTACATTATCATAATGGAAATTATAAGTACATAAATAAAGTTGCTTCAAAGGAGATGTGAGAAACATAATACCAAGTGCTCCATTTTTCTCGTAAGTGTCCCCATGAGCCGTTTTATGCTACTTTACAACTATGCACAGAGTTTTGTAGTGTCTGACCTTGACAGCTAAGTTAACACCTAACACAAACATTATGCGCACTCTTCATAGCTTTTAGGGGTGTCCCCTCTATTGTGTTTTTACAAGGTGTTCCAGGACGTAACTAGAACCAAATATTCACAATCAAGTGGTACTTTGAGAACGTTGAGTGCTCTGTTTGCCTTAGATTTCAGAGCGTTTATGTGTGCCAGAAAGCTCAGTTTTCGGTCGAATGTGGTTCCTAGAAATTTGTATTCTTGTTTTACCGGCATTTCGATGTTGTTTCGTTTAAGAACAGGGTAGGGAACAATCCTCTTTTTTTGCGTAAAGAGAACAGCGGTGGTTTATTGCGTTGAAAAGCGGAAACCATTTTGGTCGGCCCATTTCGTAAGCTGATTTATTGTAATTTGGAGTTGCCTTTCACAGGATGATAGGCTGGAGGCACGACAGGTGATTTGAAGATCGTCAACGTAGATGGAGTGCATGACTGTAGGGGGTATAGCACTATTGATGGAGTTCATTTTGACTATGAAGAGAGTGGTGCTCAAAATGCAACCTTGTGGTACACCATTTTCTTGGACAAATATTCATGATAGTACTGTGCCCAGACGTACTTGAAATGTTCTATTCGATAGGAAGTTGCATAAGCAGTTCAACCTTCTTCCGCGAATCTATAAGCACTGGGGTTCCGATCGACTCTGCCTTATACGTATTTACTGATCTCTTGTACGCAGAATTTTAGACTATGGTTGCGCTGTGTACGACTCAGCGCGAGACTCATACATTCACCGTCTTGACCCTATACACAACCTCGGTCTCTGTCTGTCCAGTGGTGCTTACAGAACATCGCCTGTGCAAAGTCTACACATAGAATGCAACGAGCCTCCTCTGTGTCATCGAAGAGCATTACGAACCCTGTCATATGTTTTAAGAATAAGGTCATCACCTGAACACATCTGCTACGAAATTGCCACAAAGTGTAACTCGCGCTTACACTACCTAAACAAACCCAACCTAATCAAACCACTTGTCCTACGCTTCGAGCAACACTGCCCCATTTATGTCATCCCTCAAGAAGCACTACATGTCGCTATTAAACCACCAAGACTCCGCCATGGTTCGACCTGTCACAGCTTTGCGAGTTTTCACTAGGCCGTTTCAACAAAAAAAGGCGCTCCACCAGAACACATAATTGAAGAATTCCATACACTTCAGTACATATTGCCACGCGCGTTTCTTTCACTGTATTCGGTTTCCGCCCACAAAGACTATCAGCAGTACTCGGCGCAGACCGCGCCTTATTGTTCCAGAAGCTTCTCGCTTGTAGTAGATCGTTCTGTTAAAGATTGCACGCAAGACGCTAACACTCAAGATTATTCCAGAGCATCCGCGACGACTAGTGATAAGGCTAGAATGTTCGACGCGTGCGTTATAAAAGCCGGCGCGTTCCAGCGATGTACAGTTGATCGACGGCCGACGCTCTGTTCGCCGCTATCAGTGCCAGCGTTTATTGCTGTAATCTCCCCTTCAGTTTACCGGCCACAAGTTCGGCCCAAATAAAGTGTTTCATCTTGGACTACTGCCTGCTGCCTTCGTCAACGTCACGACCACGTGACATCTGGTGGAGGTGCTGCTTCGTTCATGTACCGGACACCCCCGTCAAGCCGTGAACCCAGCCCCAGTCGCGAAGGAGACGTCGACACCAACCACGACCAGCGAGTTAGCCGTAGGCAGCAAGGTCTACATCCGGAGTACGGTCCTCTACCTGACAAGACTCGGAAGACCAAGGCCATGACCTCGACTGCGGCAACGATGACCGCCGCTGCGCCACAGCCGGCGATCGTAATGCAGCAGCCAAGGGAGCCACCGGCTTTCCGTGGATCATCGTTCGAAGACCCGGAGACCTGGTTGGAGACCTACGACCGAGTGGCCACCCTGAACCACTGGGACTCGGAGGAGAAGCTGCGTCGCGTCTACTTTTACCTGGAAGACGCGGCAAGGACCTGGTTCGAGAATCGGGAGTCTGTACTTCGAACTTGGGATCTCTTCCGCGGCACATTTCTCGGCACGTTCAGGAGCATCGCCCGAAAAGAACGGGCCGCGGCCTTGCTTGAGACACGGGTGCAGCTGCCGAATGAACACGTGACCATCTTCGCAGAAGAAATGACGCAACTGTTCCGCCACGCCGACCCTCCCATGCCTGAAGAGAGGAAAGTTCGCCTCCTCATGCGAGGGGTCAAGCAGGAGCTCTTTGTGGGACTGATGCGGAACCCACCTACCAGTGTCCAAGAATTTGTAGCAGAAGCAACGACAATTGAGAAGACGCTAGACATGCGCAACCGGCAGTACGATCGTCGTTCCACGCCACACATCACCGAAGTCCAAGGGCTCGGCTCCGACGACCTGCGCGAGACGATAAGGGCCATTGTGCGAGAAGAACTGCGCCGCATGTTCCCGTCATCGCCTCCTCAGGTGGATGCAATCACTGATATCGTTCGTGAGGAAGTCCGGCAATCTCTGGGAATCCCGGAACCACCGCAGACTCATCCGGAGGCCATGAGCTACGCCGCCGCAGCACGTCGTAATGCTCCCCGCCGCGCCCACGGGAAGGCGTCGCACCACCGCAGTTCCGCCGCCAGACGCCACCGCCACCGACGCCATATCGTCCATCCGCCGGTCAACGCTACACCCCCTAGAAAGACCGACGTTTGGCGCGCCCCTGACCACCGCCCAATGTGTTACCACTGCGGAGAAGCTGGCCACACCTACCGCCGGTGCCAGTACCGACAGATGGGGCTACGCGGTTTCGCCGTCAACGCGCCTCGTCCACAGCGGGGTGAACGGCCACAAGACATTGCCGACTACCTCGCCGGAGCCCAGTGGACACCCCGACGACCTTCCCGCTCGCCTTCGCCCGGCCGCTACATGTCACCGCACCGCCGGCAGTACACTGGCCCAAACCGGGGCCGGTCGCCTAGCCCGTACCCGGAAAACTAGGGGCAGCAACCGTTGGAGGTGCGGTTGCTGTACGACGAACTAACGAAGACCCTCCGCCGACGACGACGACGCGACTAAACCCGCTGAACACGACGCGAAGCAGACAGAGCGCTGCCGACGGAAGCTTGCGGACTGAGGAAAACCTGACGACGCAGCATGGAAGCAGCGCAACAATTCGACATAGCCGTGATCCGACGCCGCGACCTAACCGCAACGCAAGGCGACGGACTAGCGACCTCGACGTTCTCATCGACGGCCACAGTGTCACAGCTCTCGTCGACACCGGAGCCGACTATTCCGTCATTAGTGGGACGTTCGCCGCGAAGTTGAAGAAAGTGAGGACTGCTTGGGAAGGCCCTGAAATCCGGACAGCCGGAGGCCACCTAGTAACGCCGGCAGGAATCTGTACAGCGAGAGTCACCATTAACAACCGGATTTATCCCGCGAGCTTCGTCGTCCTACAGCGCTGCTCGAGAGATGTCATCCTTGGTATGGACTTCCTAGGCCTTCACGGAGCAGTCATCGATCTGAGATCCAAGTCGATAACGCTATCCACCGAAAAAGCACTACCGCCGCACACGCCGTCAGGGAAGCACGCCTTGAATGTGCTCGAAGACCAAGTCACCATTCCCCCCCTGCTCCAGCGTCAGCATTTCCGTCGGCACTCGAAAATCAATAGACCTTCAAGGCGTCGTTGAAGGCGACCAGCACCTGTTAATCAACCGCGAGATTTGCGTCGCCAGAGGAATAGCCGAGCTGCGAGGAGGGAAAACATCAGTGATGCTCACGAACTTCAGCAACGAATACAAGCACGTGAGCAAAGGCACGACGGTTGCCTATATCGAAGAAATTGTGGAAGCCAGCAACGCTTTCACCCTCGCCGAGTCTATCGAAGCTACTACGACGAACGAAGATCACCAACTAGCCTTCGACGTTAACGCGCGCCTTCCGACGCATAAGCAGGAAAAGCTCAAAACCCTGCTCCTGCAATACAAGGACTGCTTTTCATCGTCGTCAAGAGTTCGACAGACCCCAGTCGCAAAACATCGCATCATAACCGAAGAAAGTGCCAGGCCACTTCGTCAGAGCCCGTACAGAGTTTCGGCGCGAGAACGCGAGGCCATAAAGAAACAAGTCGACGAAATGCTTCGCGACGACATCATCCGGCCTTCAAAGAGTCCGTGGGCGTCGCCTGTGGTGTTAGTGAAGAAGAAGGATGGGACCCTACGCTTCTGCGTCGATTATCGTCGCCTGAACAAAATCACAAAGAAAGACGTGTATCCTCTCCCACGAATAGACGACGCCCTAGATCGACTCCACAACGCCAAGTACTTTTCCTCGATGGACCTCAAGACGGGCTACTGGCAAATCGAAGTCGACGAGAGAGACCGAGAAAAAACTGCCTTCATTACACCGGACGGTTTGTTCGAGTTCAAGGTCATGCCCTTCGGCCTTTGCTCGGCGCCTGCGACTTTCCAACGGGTTATGGATACAGTACTGGCTGGCTTGAAGTGGCAAACATGCCTCGTTTACTTGGACGACGTCGTTGTGTTTTCCTCGAACTTCGACGAACACCTCGAGCGTCTTGAATCAGTACTTGAAGCAATCAAGAGCTCCGGACTAACCCTGAAGCCGGAAAAGTGCCGCTTCGCGTACGAGGAGCTCCTATTTTTGGGTCACGTGATCAGCAAGACTGGAGTGCGCCCAGACCCGCAGAAAACAGCTGCCATCACCGCCTTCCCGCCACCCACCGACAAGAAGGCCGTCCGTCGATTTCTCGGCCTGTGCGCCTATTACAGACGCTTCGTCAAGGACTTTTCAAGGATCGCCGAGCCACTAACGCAGCTCACGAAGACTGACGTCGAGTTCCGGTGGGAAACGGCGCAAGTTCAAGCATTTCAGGAACTGAAACGACGCCTGCAGACGCATCCGATACTTGCGCATTTCGACGAATACGCCGAGACGGAAATCCACACCGACGCAAGCAGCGTAGGACTCGGCGCCGTTCTTGTGCAGAAGACTAACGGAGAAGAAAGGGTTATCAGTTATGCTAGCCGGTCGCTCTCCAAAGCAGAAGGCAACTATTCCACAACAGAAAAAGAGTGCCTTGCCATTATCTGGGCTACGTCAAAGTTTCGCCCCTACCTCTATGGAAGGCCCTTCAAAGTTGTGAGCGACCACCATGCCTTGTGCTGGCTAGCTAACTTGAAGGACCCTTCAGGTCGTCTCGCACGATGGAGTCTGAGACTTCAAGAATTCGACATCACCGTCGTTTACAAGTCCGGACGAAAGCACTCTGACGCCGACTGCCTGTCCCGTGCCCCCCGTTGATCCACCGCCGCAGGACGACGAAGATGGCGACTATTTCTTGGGAACTTTAAGCGTTGATGACTTCGCCGAACGACAGCGCGCCGATCCGGAACTCAAGGGCCTTATAGAATACCTCGAGGGCAAGGCCACCGTGGCTCCGAAGGTATTCAGACGAGGACTGGAGTCGTTTTTCTTGCGGAACGGCGTTCTTCTAAAGAAAAACTTCTCGCCACGTCGGGCCGACTCCCTCCTCGTGGTACCTTCAGCGTTACGTCCAGAAGTTCTGGATGCTCTGCATGACGACCCGACGGCTGGACACCTTGGATTTTCCCGCACGCTGGCGAGGATACAAGAAAAGTACTACTGGCCTCGCCTCACTGCCGACGTCACCCACTACGTGAAGACTTGCCGAGATTGTCAGCGACGGAAGACACCACCCACTAGGCCAGCCGGACTTCTGCAACCCATCGAGCCACCTCGCCGACCGTTCCAGCAAATCGGCATGGACTTACTGGGGCCGTTCCCGACGTCGAATTCCGGAAACAAATGGATCGTCGTGGCAACGGACTACCTCACCCGCTACGCCGAGACAAGGGCCCTGCCCAAGGGCAGTGCCACCGAGGTAGCAAAGTTCTTCGTCGAGAACATCGTACTGCGTCATGGCGCCCCAGAGGTCCTCATTACCGACAGAGGTACGGCCTTTACGGCGGACCTAACTCAGGCAATCCTGAGGTACAGCCACACAAGCCACCGCCGGACTACGGCGTACCACCCACAGACCAATGGCCTGACCGAGCGTCTCAATAAGACCATCGCCGACATGCTGGCCATGTACGTCGACGTCGAACACAAGACGTGGGACGCCATCCTTCCGTACGTGACCTTCGCATACAACACGGCCTTGCAAGAAACGACGCAGATGACGCCATACAAGTTGGTCTACGGAAGGAGCCCGGCAACGACGCTCGACGCCATGTTACCGAACGTGACCGACGAGGAAAACATCGACGTGACCGCCTACCTACAGCGCGCCGAAGAAGCACGACAGCTCGCCCGCCTGCGGATCAAGAATCAACAGACGACCGATAGCCGCCGCTACAATCTTCGACGACGCTTCGTGGAATACCAGCCCGGCGATCGTGTTTGGGTGTGGACGCCGATACGCCGACGCGGACTAAGTGAAAAACTTCTGCGACGCTACTTCGGACCGTACAGGGTACTTAGACGTCTCGGCACACTCGACTACGAGGTTGTCCCCGACGGCATTACGAACTCTCAACGGCGCCGTGCGCGACCTGAAGTCGTCCATGTTGTGCGCCTCAAGCCGTTTTACGCGCGTTAGTGAACCTGAGGACTCTACTTTTTTTTCATTGGACTTTCTTGCTTGTGCTTATTGTTCATTGTGCTTTCTTGATTTATTTATTGTTGCATGCATTTTCCCCCCCGTGTTCTGTTTTAAGCATCGGGACGATGCTTTTTCAGAGGGGGGCATTGCCACGCGCGTTTCTTTCACTGTATTCGGTTTCCGCCCACAAAGACTATCAGCAGTACTCGGCGCAGACCGCGCCTTATTGTTCCAGAAGCTTCTCGCTTGTAGTAGATCGTTCTGTTAAAGATTGCACGCAAGACGCTAACACTCAAGATTATTCCAGAGCTTCCGCGACGACTAGTGATAAGGCTAGAATGTTCGACGCGTGCGTTATAAAAGCCGGCGCGTTCCAGCGATGTACAGTTGATCGACGGCCGACGCTCTGTTCGCCGCTATCAGTGCCAGCGTTTATTGCTGTAATCTCCCCTTCAGTTTACCGGCCACAAGTTCGGCCCAAATAAAGTGTTTCATCTTGGACTACTGCCTGCTGCCTTCGTCAACGTCACGACCACGTGACATAGGGATTACGAAGAATTTTACACTCATGGCTCAAAAACAGAAAACCATGGGGGGTATTGGGATCGTGACAGCGGAAAGTGCAGTTTCTGTGAGAGTACCTCGTAGTTTTCCCATTTTTTCAGCTGAAGCTTATGCCTTGAGTGAAGCAGTTCGGAAAATCATCGCTGGCAAATACAAGAAAGGAATCATATACACCGACTCATTAAGTACACTAAAACCTCTACATATGAAATCCGAATGTGAGCCATTAGTAGGTGACATTTTAAACATGGTATCTTTAAACAGCCAGGTAGTTTCGATCCGGTTCTGCTGTGTCCCAAGTCATGTTGGGATACCTGGAAATGAAAAAAGCAGATAAATATGCTTCATTGGCAGCCCACAAAACAGTAGCAAAAGTGAAAATTCCTCTTAAAGACATCCAGCGAACAATTCGTCTAGCTCTACTAGGAAAATGGCAACAACAGTGGGACACATGCACGAATAACAAGCTCCACATGGTGAAGCCCATACTCGGTGAATGGAAGACCTGCTGTCACCAACAACGGTTTATCGAAGTTATATTATACCGACTTCGCATTGGACACACACACTTGACACACAACTTTTTACTCACAAAGGAAGAACAGCCAATATGTGAACCAATATGTGAGCCAATATGTGAGCCAATATGAACAGCCAATTCACCAAGGAATAAAACTGGCTTAGTTCGCAAACGTTAGGCATTTGCATAGGTCGGCAAAACTTGTGGAGCTCACTCAGGCTCACTCATGAAATATAGTTTGCGCTTAGGGCTCACTCGGACTCAGACTCACCAAACTTTTCCTAAGCCGGACTCACTCGGACTCACACTCACGAAAGTTTTCTTCAACCGGACTTATCCGGACTCAAAGTCACCAAAACTTTACTCATCCGGACTCACTCAGACTAAGATTCACGGCTTCATCCGAGTCTGAGTGAGTCCGAGTGAGTCGACTCATGAGTCCGTTAGCATAGAATTAGCTTTTTTTAAACCATAGTATCAATGCTATTTAACAACAATACCTCACGTAATCGGTGCTCTTCTTGGCGCCTTTTCATATAACCTTCGAATACGAGTTGAGTGCTCACAAACCAGTAAGGTCATTTTTCTTGAAAGAGATGACAAAATAAGATATATTTATCGAGAACTTCCCTGAAAGAGTTGGCGGGGGGAGGTCAAGGCACCGCCCCCCACCTACGCAATTCGCGCCTCTGATCATTAAATATTGAAATAGTGTATGAATGACACTGCTTTGGAATACGAGTGAGTAGATGAGAGTGTAAACGTGAATCCAATTAAGGCTGATAGTAATGCTGAAGATGCGTAGCTAGGAGTCATTTGTAACAAATAACTACCAATTCAATTACCACTATCCTTTAATCGAAAGTTGCAATTTTTCAGTGATAACTTACGGGCCAGAAATATGAAAGAAAAGAAAAAGCTACTGCAGGCGACGTGAAAGACGTTGCAATGGCTACCACAAGATCCTCTGCGAGTGAGTGAGGAACACTCACCCGCCGTCATGGCTACTGCCGGTGCTGACTAACGCTGCCAGGGTTAAATATACATAGGTAGTACTCTCTAAAGTGGACAGAGGGATGACCGCCGCTGTAGCTCAGTTAGTAGAGCATAGGACGCGTTATTCGTAGGTCACAGGTTCGGTCCATGCAAGTCAACTTTTCGTCCATTTATCTTTCTTCACATTTACATTACAATTACTACTAATAACATCCCCCTATACTTTTCTTGGCATCATTGGCTGTTAGTTCTCATTATTATTGTCATGAGATGTCACTTTCTGTATGAAAGAACTCAATAATTTCACCACGAGTTTTATTTCATTTAAAGGAAAACACTAGAAAGCCTGTGCGCTCTTAGAAAATACCCCCTAAGAGGGTAAACGCAACCTTGCACAACCGCACATTCTTAGATAGACAGAAAATAAGCAGCGTTAACGCTATTACTCCCGCGTTTTGGTGCAGAATTACGGTCTGAATTTCATTCAAGCAACTTCCAATCATGCCTTTCTCGCTCATTTAGTTTAGGCAGTCATGCGCAATACTGGTCTATGATAGCGGGCATCTTTGTATTGATCGCGCATCTTTGTTTTAATCCTTACGTTCTAAGTATAAAGTACTCCACTCTTTATCGGCAAGCAGCATGAGCTTAGTCACAAATATGTCTGCATTTTTAAATATATATATATATATATATATATATATATATATATATATATATTGAAGAATAACTTCGGTTGCCGCAAGGTTATAAGTATAAAAATAGATGCGCCTTCACATAACAACTGTTTATTCTGCCGACGTTTCGACGGGAACCCCGTCTTTTTCAAGGCATAACAATATTTACAACGTGTCTCTTATATACCGTATTAGGACAGGAGGGAAGAAGACGGAAAGGTAAAGACGAACGTAAAAAAAAAAGAAAAAAAACGGGGGGGGGGGGGGGGGGGGACGAGCACGAAATAAGAAGGACCGGCATGACAAGAGGGTAAAAAAGAAAGAGCCGTTTTGCCTGACGTGAACATTGTGGTGGCTTAAGCAGCCATACTATTATTGACAACATACTCCCACCTCCACCTAAGTGGACAGTCTGACGACCCCGCTCGTCTGGTATTGCTCTTTCCGGTGCAATCCCCGGGCGGCTTTTTTTTAATAATGCCTGTGCTTAAAGTTTACGGTGTAAAGCGGCAGAAAGTAGAATTGTTGGGGTGAGGACTGAGGGTTTCCAGTGCATACTTTTAAGTTTCGGCGGGGTTGCACGATCTGAAGGAGCCGGTAATGTGGCCCCGCCATCAATGTTCATTGTATGGATTGGCTATTTTAGAGAAGGAATAGAGAAGACATGTAAAGGAAAAAGCTTGTTAGTGTAACGACAGCACGACATCCGGGTCCACTTATCTGTGCATGCCGGCTGTGCTTGAAACGGCAAATCAATTCCATATATTTACAGACACAAGCCTACACGTGCGCCAAGGAGAAATATTGTTGTCGCAATGGGCGGCAAGGGGCCAGCGACTAATTAAGGAGTGGCGTTTGCGCCTTTTAATGATCGTAAGGTTGACAGGGTGCCTGGGTGTTCATTAATTCCGTTTTTTAGCGTGTTTAATTTGTAGATGAAGTAAGATTCTCGTTGCTCTCGTTCTCGCGTTGTTCGAAAATTGTTTTCCGAAAGTGTAACCCTGATATCGTCAAAGCTGTGATCTTTCGACGAACAATGTTTAGAAAGTGGAAGACCGGGCAGGGCACGTACATGTGCCCGATGGTTGTTGAATCTAATTCTAAAAGGTGTGTCTGTCTGACCCACGTATTGCATGTTGCATATTCCACATTCCAGAACGTATATTACGTTGTCTGAGTCGCAGCCTAGTGCACCACTTATCCTGTGCTTAAATTCTGAGTGGGTGCTTTCCGCCACTGTTGTTGTCTGCATGTGTTTGCATACTTTGCATCTTCCTTTTCCGCAAGGGCGACACCCTGTTTGAGGTTTCGTGCCTATCTTTGAATTTACTAAATG
Source organism: Rhipicephalus appendiculatus (assembly GCA_030522465.1). NCBI lineage: Eukaryota > Metazoa > Arthropoda > Arachnida > Ixodida > Ixodidae > Rhipicephalus > Rhipicephalus appendiculatus. Next base: position 852 of record JALIZH010024766.1, on the reverse strand, counting down.
ATCCCTGATACTTTTTGACCACCCGTATACCACACACGGAGGAGAGGTGAAAATTTTGGATAGTCGCTCGCTCTGTTCCAATATGTTGAAATGTTTTTTTAATACTTTATTTATGTTCGGTGGGTCACGTGTGAAAGTTAATACCAAATTTTTCTGGCGCTGTTGGTCGGCACTTTTTTGCTGGTGCAGTAGTGTCTGGCGGTCCAGATTTTCCGCTTTTTTGATCGCGTCATCAATGATAGCTGCCGGATATTCTTGGTGGAGGAGTACTTCGCGCATTCGTGTGCTGTTTTTGCGGAAATCATCAGTGCGGGAGCAGATTCTTCTGAATCTGTGTGCTTGGGAATAGGGAATGCTGGTCTTGCAGTGTCGCGGGTGGCAACTTTTGAAGTGCATGTATTGTTGTCGGTCCGTAGGTTTTCTGTATACGTTAGTAACCAACGCACCATCCTCTATCCGAATGTGTACATCAAGGAAGCTTATTTCAGTGTTAGAGTATGATTGTGTGAAAGAAATGCTGGGATGTGCTTGGTTAAATGCCTGTATGAATTGGAGGAGTTCGTTTTCTGAATCCGTCCAAATCATCAATATGACGTCTAGGTACCGTTTATAGAATACAGGTCTGATATCACAGGATGAGAGAAAAGTGGATTCTATATGGTCCATGAATATGTTAGCGTAGTTTGGAGCCATTCTTGTGCCCATTGCCGTGGCGCTGATTTGAAGGTAGTATTGATTGTTAAATTCAAAGCTATTTAATTCGAGGGCAAGCCTCGTTAAGATTTCAGTTACTCTTTTGCTTGTAGAATCCTATGGCAACCACAACCATGACGCATACCCAAGCAAAAGAGT
>JALIZH010024765.1:0-18362 GCA_030522465.1 Rhipicephalus appendiculatus | reverse complement strand
GGTCCAGGATTCCCTCGTCGTGACAGAGCCCTCCTTACATAAGCCAAGGGGCTCTGTGTTAGTGCGCATCACTTTATATCGCCAAGGAACGTGCGGCTGTCCTTTGTCTGCATTCTAGTGGCTTCTATGAGACACTTGAACACATCAGTTTAGAGCGTCTCGCATTCAATATGCAGCCGTGCACTGTTCATCAAGACATGCGGACTTATTGGAACTTAAGTGTATGACCTTTGACGATTACCTGTTTCTGCAAGGGTGCGCTGCTCGGTGTGACCGAGCCCTATCGAGTCCCTGCTAACTGTCATGAAAAACAGCGACTTCAACACGCGTTTATAAACATTTTTTTTCTGTGTTACTGCTTAGCTTTGTGCCCGTTTGTGCAACTTGCTTACTTTCCCGTTTACTTATCTGTTTCTTTCCACTTATCTTCACTTCCTCTATATTCTTTCATACCGAAGGAATATGCAGACGTTGTACCTGTGTAGGTAGCAGTCGTCAGCTTGCTCCCTACCTATTACCGAGCTTCACATTTTTTTAAAGCAGAGCTGTTATGTTCGAGGTGCGGCGTGTGTCGTAGATAGAAAATTATCATGATCATAAACCAGCACAGATAGTTAACGAGATAAGATAAAGCAGGCGGCACATAATAGCCATGGATGTACTATAGCAAAGGACGGCAAAGAAAAAGGTGAGAAGGCAAGCCAGAACCAGTTAGTTGGCCGCCAGCTCCGCTGTGACCCGGCCTTGGCGCGACATAGTGCAACCAGCGGACCCAAAACAGTTGTCTACTGGTTACGGTGCTCGACTGCCAACCTGCAGGTCGTGGGATCGAATCCCGGCTATGGCCGCCGCATTTTCGATGGAGGCAAATATGCTAGAGGCCCGTGCACTAAGATTTAGGAGCACGTTAAGGAACCCCAGGTGGTCGAAATTTCCGTAGCCCTCCTACTACGGCGTCTGTCCTAATCATATCGTGGTTTGGGTCGTTAAACCCCATCAATTATTATTAATTATTATTAGAGTGCCAACCAGCGCTAAACTTTTCTCTCTCGGTTTCTGTGGGAACTTAGGAGACGGCCGATTAGCCTTTCCTGTGCATCTGAAGTTTGTCACCTAACGAATGGAAAGAGTGCCGGCAACAGATCAACGCCATCTTGAACCACTGACTCTTTCTTACAGTTCTTCCGGATGTAACCAACCTGACCCTGGTATCGACCGAGAACACATCTTTCACGGTGTCCTGGGAGAGGCCCAAAGGTGACTTCGACTATTACCTAGTCGAGGCCACCGGCAGCAGCAACGACGACACTGAAGTCGGACCGTATCGCGTCGGTTCGTGCGCGAACGGCTCCATCGTCGATGCGCACCAGACGCAAGTCACCTGCGATCACATCAAACCCTGCACCAATGTCTCCTTCGGAATACGCACCTACGCAAAAGGACCACCTGAGCGGGTATCTTCGGGAGTTACCCTAGATGGCGTCTTCGTTCCTGGGCAAGGTGACGTCTTGCTTTACCAATGATTGTCTTAATGTTCCCGACAACTTGCCAGAACATGTGATTAGATCCTGGTAAAAAATGAAAAGATAGTAATTTATTGTAACAGATTCAAGCATCCTCGAGCTTTGGTAGGCTCACATTTTGAAATTGCGTTTAAAGGTCATAAGAAACCGGTATCTCACGCAGCCTAGTGGAAGAGGCTGGATGCAGCACTATGGAGTAGTTCCGTTTGCTTTACGTAGTCTGATGCTTTTAGGGCGCCATCATTAGTGCTCCACATTCGAGTACGTATCTTGTTATGCAGATCCCCGCTAGATTTATTTATTCATTTATCTATTGTACCCTCCGGGTGTATAAATACATTGCAGAGGGGTTGGGGTGCTGCGCTGCTTACGAGGTAAAATGAGTTGGCGCCGAGAAGCAGTGCTGTTTTCGCGGCAACTTTGTGGAACATTTGGAACATAATGCATGATTGCACTTTTAAAAACACGGGCAAGGAAGAGATGTAAACAGGACGGGCGCATACTTCCAACTTTATTACGGAATGCCAAAGCGAGCCTATACCAGTATAAATCGCATCATCACATGTTCCCGTTGCGTCCCCATCGTGACACTCATATCAGCGACACGCTCCCTCATGGCTTATCTTTCGTTCCAACATGATCATGAAATGTTCGCGCGCAAACAATTCGGATGCAGTGGCTTAAAGATATATAGTAAAGAAATGTAAAAGAAGGGACAGTATTGCCGTCTTCCGACAACCATAATTCAGTGACAACCATAATTCAGTTTTGGGACGTTAAACCCGAGATATTATTGTCAGTTCATGATCGTCCTCTGTATACTTGTGTGCTCGTTTCGTGCGTCCGTCTGTCTTTATGTTTGAGCATCACGCTTTAAGTGTCGAGCTGTGACAGTTGTTAGATCGCGCTCGTCCTGTGTATGTTCTTTTCGTGCGACCTTTCTGCTTGAGGAGTGAGCTGCAAGTTTCGAGATGCTTGCCGTTCTTCGCATGACATTACAATTTGTTGCTATAGCATTCACTCCTTTGCCTTTCCAACGAAGCAATGCACAATAGGCGCTCAGCAACCTCTGTGAAGACATGTTTCACTTTCTTGTTTTACCGAATCCTATGACAGATGGATCAGCCATCTTTTTTCTTTGTCCTCTGTTAGTGTATATTTCGCTACGTCATATCCGTGACTGAAATACGCCAGTAGAGCCGTGGTGAACTCCGGAATAAAACACTTTCATGTTAAAAAATTGGCCGCGTATCTGCGTGCTTCACTGCAAATGTCCTCAAAAGACGATAGTCTTGTGCCGGCCGTACTACTATGTTTTGCCTTGCCTCAGACAGCGCCTCCTCTTTGTTGAATCGGCCGCATCTGGCTGGCATTGTAAAATAGAGGAGGTGCTGCGTGAGGTATAAACGCCATCTGGCAGTACCGTCGGGAAACATGAGCTTGTGCAGAACCGAGGGCCACTGCCAGCGGTAGCACCATATAATCGGCAGAGGGCTTTTTCGTGCATAGCGTCGCATTTAGTGCATAGCGTCGCGTTTCAGCGCAGCCTAAGAAACACTAGGGTCTTTAGAATTACGTATACACGTATTTTCTAACAAAGGAGCACACCACCTAATACTTACGTATTGATGTTGCGCCTCAGATATGCGTAATATTTGCTTTTTGATCGACAATGTTCACAAGTATGAATACAGACACCAGTTCAAGATGGCTGGGCGTTCAGCAAGTGCTTAAACTTTGGCCGGGTGGCTGAATCATATGACAGACAGATAGACCAAAATTTCTGCGTACAAGTATCCCAAGAAAGACTATCGTCTTTAAAAATGATCAGAAGCACTGTGTACGTATACAAATGGGGCGCATAAAGCATCAGCAGAGCCTCCCCTATTGATGCCACAGGCCCACGCTCCCCGAGGGATGTCTTCATATCTTGGTCAACGCCATCGCTGAGCCGAATACGTTGGAGACACCCGTACGGCGTATCCGACACCATCCATGGATACAGGGTGAAGATATGCCGCCAGTACCGGTCGTGTGACGTCGAGCAGGAAATGACCGATTGCGAGCAGTATCTCTCGTCAACCAACCAGTGGCACTGGGAGACAACACGAGGGACACAGTTCTGCGTCCTGGTGAGCGCAAGAGCACTGTGCGGTGGCCGAATTATCACGGGCCGTCCAGTTGCGACGGAGGTCACGGCACCCTTTGCTGGTGAGACGGTGTTATTGTTTTATTGCTATAGAACATAAAAGACCTTCATTCGGCCATCAGTTAAGAAAAAGATCGCCCAGGGAGTCGATCTCCAGCTGGCTGGATGAGCGCGGCGACGAATGACGGAAAGGGCAGCGGCAGTGTAGCTAAGCCGCTAAGGCGCCACGGTTGGTTCATTTCATATGACACAACTCACAGCCGGGTTATAGTCGGTTATAAGGCCAAAGCAGCGTGGTTTTTCGTCGTCAAAGCCCCCCCCCCCCCCCCCCCCTTATAGCCAATGGTGTCGCTGCGTCAACGGGGACGTCGCGGCCGACCGCTTTGCGCCTGCAGGAAGCGCTTGAACCCACGCTTCTATGAGTGCGTCCGTGCCGTAAAGTAGTTCCTCTGGAAGCCTCATTTTGAGCGAAGTTAAAATTTTTGTGTACTTTTTTATTTTTCCGCAAGAATACAACACGTGAAAGAGTTTACTGGTCAGCTGGAGTAGTGAACTGCAGCTTTATTGATGGCGGTGAATTTCTGCCTTTCCGGGTTTTCTCTCAACCACGTGAATCAGGTTTTGCGCATTTCCGGATTGTAAATGATGATAAAGGCAAGGCTTTCCTACAGGAAAAGACACTAGTTTTAGTTTATTTCATAAGAATTTTTTTACAATGGGTACATTGTTCGAACACTAATATATGTAAAATTATACAAACTGTGGTGTGCAACGTGAGAAATAAATTTCTAATACAATGCCTATCTGGGGACCCGTAAAGGAACACCGTGTCCGTGTGTGTCTGGCAAAGCCTAAATTGTATTCTTGTAAAGCGTTAAGGACCAAGAAACCTGCTTCCCTCATGATGACTATTGAAATCTCGTCGCAGCCTTTCCACGTGTGAACAACCTGGCCTTGGTTTCGGCTGAGAACAGGTCCTTCACGGTGTCATGGGGGCCTCCCATGGATAAGTTCGACTACTACCGAGTGCAGGTCATCGGCAGCGGCGGCGTCGTCAATGTGGGTTCCGTGCGCAAACGGCACCATAATCGACTCGAAGGACACGTGGGTCACCTGCGACGACGTCGAGGACTGCAACAATCTCACCTTCGAAATACGTATGCACAAAAGGGGGGCCACCAGAGCGGAGGTACATTCCTGCAGTCCTCAAGGGCATCTTCATCCCCGGGCCAGGTGACTTTTTCTCTTATCAATGCTGGTCTTAAATGAGTACTGACACGATTTCGAGGCACTCCAAAAGGGCCATTTTTCGTTTCCGTGGTGGGCACTATCAACGCTCTCCACACACCGGAGCCAGACAACACGTATAGAATAGTTCACGTTGATTTTAAATTTTCCTCGCTCAGAATCTGCAAGCCAGCCCAAGCGCAACCGACATTATCACGAAGAATCTACATAGTTCACTGTGTTGAAAAGTCTGCGTCCTGCATGCTGCCTTAATCGCATAAATCACTGTCAGAGTCTCTGGATCATAGGCGGGCGCATGGGGGGTGGGGGGGGGGGGGGGCAGAGGGCGAGAGGGGGGCGCAACGCCAGCCCCATACATTGACATAATTAGGAGGGGGCCGCTGCGTCGAACCTCCACCCCCCCCCTCCCCTGAAGGGGAGCCCTGCGCACGCCTATGCTCTGGATGACCATTGAGCCGTCGTTGTTACGTGAACCACGTGTGACAGACAGCAAACTGACAGCTGTTGCTGGTATGTTGCAAGTTGCAGTCTTCCCGCGACGTCAGGCATGTGTTGACACGCCACTGCGAAGCCGCCGCCTCGATACCCAAGCCGAAATTGCCTTTTAAATGCGAAGCATTTCTTTGCGTACTGTAAGCACTTTTGCGTTTCTATCTACGTATCTATCTATCTATCTATCTATCTATCTATCTATCTATCTATCTATCTATCTATCTATCTATCTATCTATCTATCTATCTATCTATCTATCTATCTATCTATCTATCTATCTATCTATCTATCTATCTATCTATCTATCTATCTATCTATCTATCTATCTATCTATCTATCTATCTATCTATCTATCTATCTATCTATCTATCTATCTATCTAGCCGCCTACGTCTGGGTGCTCTCGTGATGGCCTCCTTAACTTGGGGTAGACCAAAATTTGTATGGGAAGGTAAGATATATTGACGAATATGTCTGGCTGGTCATGACATGAATAACGTGAAAATCCCGTCGCGTACGTCGTCAAACTCATTTCTCCAGACACGTGTGGCTCATGCCCGTATACCACGGGCCGCGAAATACGGGTATGCGCCACAGGACTTTGACAATTTATATCTATCCAGGAATGGCGATAACAGGCATTCGTAATTTAAATGGGAGAGTGGTAGGAGAAACTGACATCGGTGGCGTTGACACTGGTAATTTAAAGGCGACAGCGTGAAGAAAAACGGACATCGGCGGCGATAACGCGAGGAATACAAAGAATAGAAATCAGAGTCCCAGCAGGAATCGAACCCAAGCATTCTGCGTGGCAATCAACCATTCTACCACAGAGCCACGTCAGGTCTCGAAACTGCGTTGGAAGAACACCCTGTGCAGGCGTAATGTTGGTGAAACGTATATTGTGGTTGCAGTGCTGGCTATCTGATTGCATAAACATTACATACGTACTCCTATGACGAAGGAGTCATGTCGGGTTAACGTCAGTTGTATACTTAAACACCATCCATTGTAGTTGGTCTACGTAGCACTATCCAGGGCTACCATCCTAGCAAGCACAAGCTCTACATATCAGCTTACGGCTTCTAGTGTTGGCAATATCCATGTTTCTGTTGGCATCGTTACGCAACTGTAAATAACTGATTATATGAAACATATGCGACTGTTGAACATGTCTGTACGTGCAGCATTTGTACATATCTTTAGCGTCATTTCATAACGTCTCGCTCAATAAAAAAAATTACAACCCAGTCACCTTACCTCCGGGTGCTTCGCATAACATCGATTCCCATGGTACTTGGGATCTGCCCAATTTTTAAGGTGGGGTTATTAAAAACATATTCAATGAATTCCCAAGCATTACAGCACTATTTTTACGGTTCTCGACACCTGTATTTTTATTTAGATCAAGAGGCCGAAAATACTAAAAATTCGTGTCGGCACTCCTTTAAGTCTTCCGTGCATGGTGGTTAGGAGTAATAATCCCTGGAGCTCTTTTACGATGCCAAGGCGCACGCGCCCTTCCCCTGGCGGAAAATTCGCGAACCGTCTCTTAATCCCGGAGGCTTTTGTTCTGGCAATACCGGTCTTCCAGGCCCCTACCGACACACTAGAAAAACGGCAGTGAGCGGCGCAGGAAAATGAGAAGGGCGGATTACCACAATTTAACATTTAACTGCGTTAGCAACTGAATGTTCAATAGGAACAAGGCAAAAAGAAATGTTGCCTACTGCTTGCTAATGTTGGCTAGTGGTGCCTATCCGCTGTTACAACAGCAACACTGTCTTCATTTAATGTCAATCCAGTGAAAGTTCTCTATCCATTTTTTTATGGCAAAAGCCTTAAAGGGACCCTGAAACGGTTATTTGAATCTTTGTCAGCGTTTAGGCTAGAGCATCATCGAATCATTGGCACCACAAATGGGTGGTTGTCTATTTTCCCTTTATTAACCATTCCGCCACCTTGCGGGATTCCGCAGAACTCATTTGCATTACCTCGGTCCATGCGCTTCGAGTTGTCGATGAGTTCGCCCTCGCGCTGCCAATTGCTAGCTTCCTGGTTAGCTCAATTGGTAGAGCGAACGCCCCGGATAGGCGTTGGCCCCGGGTTCGAACCCCGGACCAGGACGAATTTTTTCGGCAACTAAGAAGCTTTTCTTTCTGAGAAATCCGTACAGATTTCCTTGTGGCTTCGTGCTACAAATGGGTGGTTGTCTATTTTCCCTTTATTAACCAACGAAAGTGCAGAAAGCTTCAATTTAGAAGAGAGGAACGGTGCATGTACTGAGAACTCCACAGTAATGTAATGCGAGTCTATCACTCTGCGGCTCCTTCTGTGTTTCACGAAGTGTGGTCCCTGGGTGTATAAGCCTAAGGCTTTACCAAGTGCGCAGCACGCTTCTTCTTTCAAGTATTACAGAGTGTAACATGCTACCGAACTTTTTCACCCTACAGTTCCAGAATCGCCGAAAAACGTGAGCATAGTCGGGATATCGGCGTCACTGAGCCGGCTACAATGGGAACCGCCGGAAAACATATCTGACCATTTTCGTGACTACACAGTGAGGATATGCCACAGGAAATGGCCGTGTGACGCCGAGCCAGACTTGACCAGTTGCGTCGAGCATCGCACGTCCAACAACTGGTTCGGACTTTGAGACTACGGAAGGAGTGTCTTACTGCGTCCAGGTGAACGCTAACACACTGTGTGGAGATCAAGTCATCAAGGGTCGTCCAGCCGCGGCAGAGGTCATGGCGCCCTTCTTTGAAGAAAAAGTGGAGAAATAAACTTCACTGAATGGCCTATATTTCTTTTTTTCGGCCCTAGATGAGTGGTTCCCTCATTCGAGGACGTTCCCCATTGCTTGTCTTCACAGGGTTACTATGTTACCCGCGCTGTGTGCTTTGAACTCATCTGTCGCTAGACGCGAGAGTAAAAGAAAAGAGGCGAGGAGGAAAGAAAGCGGGCGGTGTTCGTTCTGGCCATGTGGTGGTGAGGGACAGTTCCTTGGCATGCGTAACCAACTGGAGAAGAGTTGCGCGTAGTACAGTGATGCGAGTGGCGCTGACCCACCGAAGGTGGTTGAGCGCATCGTTAACTTAGTTTTACAGTGGAACCACGGTTGCTGGCGATACAGTCCCTTGTCAACCAGTAACATTTCAGACCTTGCAGGGTAAGAGAAAAGGGACATTACTTTCTGATATGAGATGACAAGCGTGCCTTTGCCGACCAAATGCACTTCTACCGCTCGACCTACCTACCTACCTACCTACCTACCTACCTACCTACCTACCTACCTACCTACCTACCTACCTACCCACCTACCTACCTACCTACCTACCTACCTACCTACCTACCTACCTACCTACCTACCTACCTACCTACCTACCTGCCTGCCTGCCTGCCTGCCTCCTGCCTGCCTGCCTGCCTGCCTGCCTGCCGACCGACCGACCGACCGACCGACCGACTTGGTTCGGCGTCGTTGGTCGGTTGGTCGATCGGCTCCTCAGTGTACCAGTGCAATCCAAATAGGATGTTCGGCAACGAATCAAGCGATGCATTGGTTTAGAAAATGAAGAGTAATAAAGACAGAAGAAGACAGAACGTGCTGTGAATATACCTCATGCATGTTCCAGGTTCCTTCTTATTCTTTACTGTTGCCTGAAAATCACATGGACCATTTTCGCATAGCCTACTCTAGCAAACTATTTTTCAACATTTAAATAAAGACTTCACTGATGAGGATAATGATACATCCGAAACAAAGATGGAAATGAAATGTTTTCTAATGTAGTGAAACAGGGAGTATATCGTGTCCACGTTCTTTCAGCAGAAATGTAGTCAGAACATTCACACACACTTCCACACGCGACCCAGGGTTCAAAAACCGAAGTGCAGGAGAGGAAAACAGCGTTACAGCGAGCAGGATAACAGCGTTACCCCGAATCACTCCGATAATAACTTTAAAGGAGAATGCCCAGCTCACTACGATTGCATCACCAATTTCACAAAGAGAAAAATCCCGTGAACTAAAAAAGCAACTTGTTCTGGTTGCTGCATTGCATGCTCACTTTCAAAGTTGCTCTCACATTGACTACCGGCCCCATACAATACCTCCCTGGGAATTCAGCACCATCACATGTAAGAAGCCAACAAAGTTACAGCGCAGCGATACCTGAGGTATTATTGACAAACGCTCTGTCATCGAAGCTCTATGCGCTAACACCTGCGAAGTCTATAGAGATGCTGCTATCCTACATGGCGGCAGGAGGACATAATTCCTTAGTATTACGCACAATTTCATCAGTGGTCACCAGTGTTATCTATTTAAGGAAGGATGACATCTAGTAATAGAACTTCAAGCCATCCATGACTCAGTGCAAGATGCCACCTCAAAGCTGCCAACAATGAAGCAACTTGACATGTTCACTGAGTCTTAAGCGGCTATCCAGGAACTGAAGAAAGTTCACAAGGCGATGGAAATCTGCGACGCGATACATAACCTTGAACCGTAATGCAGCTACTTGCGTCAGGGTACACTGGATTCAAGGCCATGCTGCGAACCCTCACAATATTGCTGCTGACCAGCAGGCGCACTTCCCTCCTAATACAGATTCGACGGGAAAACTTGTGAAAAGGGAGCAGACGTGAAAAGAAAAGAAACCAGTACTTCGACTGTGTCCATGGTGTTCCTCCTGTTTATGAAGACATTTGTATTCCGGAGGTGAGTTTTAGTCTTGCCTGTCAGGGGAGCCAGGTTCCTATACCCTGTCAATCTTGGCGTACCTCGAAGGGATCCGACCTCGATAGTCCAAACATGCCTGCAAAAGACGTTCTCTAGTATTTTCGAGACGCTTCCTGCATCAGTAGGAAGGCTGTACCACCAACTGCTGTGCACCAATGGTCCGGCTCTAGCGATCTACAGCTTACCGAAGATTTACAGAAGCGGGACGCCTCTCAGGCCCATAGTAGATGTCACAAGGTCACCCCTGTACAGCCTCTTAAGGTATCTTCATAGCATCCTGGCACCCACTTAGCTTTATCCATGCCTTTCCTCTCGTGCCAGGGCTAGGAAATGCGGACGATGGATCCCCAGAGATTTATCTCAGCCTTAAACAAGCACGGCTGTTAAAAAATGTTACTTTCTTTTCGACATTTTAAATATTTTATCCTTACTACGCGACTTTCGGACAATACTCCACAGTGGAAGAAGCCAAAGATTTCGGTGTCTACATCACGAGATTATGCTGTAGAATTCCGCATCTGAATTATTACCTGAATAAAGCTGGCATCAATGCGTCCCCGTTGTGCATATTTTGCAATGAAATCGAATCAATAGAACATTTCCTTTTATTTTGTCGCCGCTATTCTCATCAGAGAAAAAGGTACCCTGCAAGCGCCACTTCAAAAGTTAGGATTAGCTGTAAATGTTCCAGTAATTTTATCATTTGGCGCTACTTCATTAGGTTGCAGCCACAGGGATGTCTGCTCTGCTGTGATAGAATACATAAAAGAAACAAAAAGATTACCGTGTTAGCCTATTTTTATCATTTATTATTCTGGGTGTGCAACCCGACGTTATTTCTGTCATAAAACTCCGATAGACTGATCGCTTGCTCATTAAGCATTTTCATTTATTAAACATTTTATAAAAAAAATCATCCAGATTGGTTTACTTTCAGACCATTATTCTCAGCCTCCTGCCGCCCGGTTCTTGGCCCGTCCCCCCTTTGTGGGTGAGCGCCATCCATACAAGGACATCATCATCATCATCATCATCATCGTCAAGAATTCTCGCGGTCTAGAAGAAGAAGAAGAAGAGTCTATGGCCGAGAGCAACGTCGTGTCGCCACCGGGCTGCTCTGGTATAGCGCCACCAGTACCCACGCCTCGAAAAACCAACGCTGGTGCTACTGGCGCTGTCGTAGGACTCTCCTGCGCCTTCCTGACTTTGGTAACCGTCTTCGCCCTGGTCTGGTTCTCGGTCCAAGAAGGCGCGCCCCGAAGCAACGACACCGTCCCACGGGAGACCCCGTTCTGCTGCCCCGGGGAGGTGGCCGAACTGTTCGGTGTCATCGACAAACGTGTGCCGCCCTGCAAAGACTTCTTCAAGTACGTTTGCAGGAACGCGGTCAAGCAAGGCTACATACAGCAGAACGCGGCCCACGAGGTTCTGGTAAGTGTCTTCTATCACCAAAGGCCACTTTCAGTAACAATAGAACACCTAGCGCAGAATACCAAGCCACAAAGAATCATCCGTTAAGAAGAAGGTGAAAGATACGGAGATGGGCATGCGGAAAATAGGGTTGGTTGCAAAATAAGCACTAGATGTGTAGAAAACTTCAAACAGGAAATTACCCCAAGAGTAGACCTGCGATAACTCTCGGGGTAGGTCTATGATGTTTGAAGCCAGGACGGGAGCATTGAGGACCATTAGTGCCGAGCCAAATACGAAGGGGCACTACGCAATGCGGTGTGTGCTGATAGCAGGAGGAAACGGCTGAACACCTGGTACTGTTCCGTAAAAGGCTTCACCCCGAAATCCAAGGTAATAGGGCTGACTTTTTCAAAGCGTTAAGGTTTATCGACAGTGAAGGCCAAATAGACCTTCGGCAGCAACAAATAACCAAGAGTAGGTTACTTGATTAGTGGCTAAATTAAAGGCAGGAATTAAATTTATCCTTGCATTACATAGGTGGCAAGTTATCTTTTCGACCACTTTATTTTCTTCAAATATACGTCATAATTACGGCAAATAACCTCCCCGTTACTTCCCTTGCCTTTCTGGTCTGTTCTAATTACTGTTGTGTCTAGCAAAGAAAACCGAGCGCCAAGGGTGTAAGAGCCGAGCGCTGATGCCTGTCGAGATAGCACGCACGCAAGCCATCGCGACCGCACCCTTAGAATCAAAGTTCACGGTTGCTGCTCGAGCGAGACCATCCCCTCTCCCCGTGTTATCGCAAGGGCCCTCCGAGCGACGGAAACGCCCCGGCTCGTTTGATCTCTGTTCCAGCCGCGCTCATCGCCACCGCTCGCGCGCGTTCACCCGAAGGTACATACGATGCACGAGGGTGTGTTATCAACTTGGACTTTACACGGAACATGACGGCGACGGCGATGTCAACGCCGACGGCAGAAACCCGTCGAGAGTGTCCATATAATTGCTATCGCAATAAAATAAATTAACGAAATAGGGCAGGCAGAATATGATGACAACTGAAAGGGAAGCGCCTTACCGCCTAAAGCGAGCGAGGGGTCCTTTGTACGCGTATTTACAGAGATTCGCTGAAGACAAATATACATGTACTCACTGCGGAAAAGCTAGCAAAACGACGAAGCAGATTTTATTTGAACGTGAAGGTATCCACATATTTAAGCACAAGCGCACATGAAGCGTTGTGTTTTAGGGATCATAGCGGAAAAGGTGAACGCCTTTGCGACGGAGATCAGCAGGAGGCAGTTACATTACTGCTGGCAAAAAGCTACAGTCAGTAGAAAAAGTCACAGTTTCGCTGCCAGGGCGAAACATTGAAGGCGACACCAGCGAATATTGGATTGTGATGCGAAGTAAGCCCAGCAACTAGCTCCCTTAGGACCTGATCTTGCGTTACTCTACAAAACACTGGCGTTAAGAAAGAGACAGCGCTGGATAGAGCGAAACGACTTTTGTGCCGCGTATTGCTTCAACCCAATGCAAGCGGGGAGAGCTAAGCATGTGCAAGCGGTACGAAACTATTTGCCGTCTGTTGGTCTCTGTCGGCATAGCGCGCGCGCCACTGCACTCGACCACGCCTTTTAAGTTTTAAAGGAGTACTGACACGAATTTAAAAAAAATTTCGGATTGTTGCTCTAAATAAAAGTACTGGTGTCGAGATACCTAGTAAGAGTGTCGTAGCGCTTGGGAATACATTGGATATATTTTTAATACCGCTACCATAGAACAGCAATTTCGGTTTTGGCATCAAGGGGGCGGCTTCTCAGTGGACGTGTCAGAGCAGTGTGACGTCACGGGAAGACAGTAACTGGCAACGTACTCACGGAAAATCTGTCATCTGCTCGTGGTGCACGTAAACAACGATGAGTGAATAGTCGTCCAGTGACCCCGACAGTGATTTCTGCGATTTAGGCTGCATGCAGGACGCAGAGCTCGGAAACCCGTGAACTGTCTTGACTTGTCGCGATAATGTCCATTGCAGTGGAGCTGGCTTGCAGATGCTCAGCGACGAAAACTTTAAAATCAAAATAAAATATTTATTGCTTGTTGCCTGACTCCGGTGTGTGGAGAGCGTTGGCACTGCATATCAAGGAAACGAAAAATGTCCCTTTTGCGATGTCCCACAATCGTGTCAGCACTCCTTTAAGTTCGCACTTCGTGCCCTTCATCCGCCTCCGTGCGATGCAGATGGCAGGCGCGTTTCGTCCCTGTGCGTCGACCATCAGCCGCCCTTGCACGCTTTCACTCGCAAAAGAACACACGACTCGCGCGGGAATGTTATCAATTTTCGCTTTATACGGAACATCACGGCGACACCGACGGCGACGGCAGAAATGTGCCTCGAGAGTCCGTGTAATAGCTGTCGCATTTAAATACAAGTGGCACGAAAACCCAAGGTTTCTGTCCCGTACAACGCAAAAACTCAAACTATGCATTTGTATTGTTTTCTTTAGCAAATACCCAATCTAGCAAAGCAAGGCTGAATAGAAAATTTAGCTTGGCGCCTCTTAGACCACCGGTCAGTTCCAGAGGGGCTATAATAGCATCCGTTCATCGGACGATTAGAAATCGGCGCCACGCCTCTCGAGAACTGAGCGCGCACCAGAATTCCCAGCAGCGCTACCCTACTTGTCACCATAAGGTGCGTTAACAGCTGAAGCAATCTGCCGAAGCGACATTATTTTGTATGCGAATATGGCTTTCTTTAGCCAGTACAATGGATTGGGAATAGGTGCACAATCCAGCTACCGGTGCGATGCCGCACACACGCACACGCGCACACGAGTGTCGTCAGTGTCGCACTCGGAGCGCGTGGCTGCTTGCGGGGAGGGGTGACAGTAAGTGAGGGAGCTTTCGTGACACATGGAAGCGCATTGTAATATAGAGAGACAGCCTAAAGATCACCATTGGACCTTCTCATGCGAGTGAAATCTGCGTACATTCGCAACCGATACCACGTGGACCATAACACTTCCTGCTCCATGACACCCATGCTATTATATTAGCTTATCACGCGACATAATCATATCCCCGACTCGCAACAGGTCATGTACAGTGCTCGTTATTACAGAGCAGGCGATGGTTTTAGTTATTCATCTTGAAAAATCCTAGAACAGGGCCTGTCCCTAGAGTGAGCGTTTCGACAGGAGATTTTGCTTCATCCAGGCAGCAACTCTGAAGAAGACACGACCACTTGTCGAAACGTTCGTTCCAGAGACACCCCTGAGTGAGTGAGTGAATAACTTTAGCCAGGTCCTGCAGGTTCCCGGGCTGGGTTCCCGCCTAGGAGCCGTGCGTGAGACCATGTCTCTCGGCAGCTTCCTTGGCCTGCTGGATCGCCCAGAGTTGGTGGTCTAGTCCTGAGCTGAGCAGCGCGACCCGCCAACGCACCCGAAGGTCCTCATTGGAGGCCGCGTCCCTAGTGTTGCCAATCAATGCTGGACACTCCCACAGAATATGCGCTAGTTTGGCCCTATTACTGCAGTACTTGCATGAGTTAGTCATATACAAATCGGGGTAAATGTGTTTCATAATTACGGGATTAGTGTAGGTGCCTGTTTGTAATTGCCGCCATTGAACGGACTGGGCCCGGCTGAGTTTTGTTCTAGGATATTTTTTTTCTCATCGAGCCTTCATCTTCTTCTGAACTTATGCTATTCGTTTGGTACCACATCTATATAAACGTTATTCTACATGAAGCTGGAGCATCTGTCAAGCTCTTATAAGCCTTCAAGCATTATAACGCTCTTCTATAGCATTTGCGACATCTATTCTATCAACTTGTGCCTATCATTTTGCAGTGGAACGTTGGTGCAGGCATTAAAGTGGGCACCACGAACTACAGCGTCCAAGCTGCTACGACATTCCAGGCGTTCTACAGATCGTGCGTCAGTGAGATATGGCAGCCACATCTCCGACTGAAAAGCGCCATAGAAGCCATACTCGAGATCGCCAACACCACGCAGCGAATGAGCCACGCCCAGCTGCTGCACTTCGCCCTTGAAGTGCAGTTCAGATACAATCTTAATTTGCTATTCACCATTTTAGTTGAAGCTGGCCAAATGTTGGTAATCAGAAATTTGCGTCTGTCCAACGATTACGCGCGTTTCTGCGACCACGCCTGCTCCGCCACTGCTCTGACCGCAGTGAACGCGCACATCGGCGCCAACTGCACGCTCGAGGAGATGCTCCAGTGGGAGCAACTTTTCGTAGAAGATTACTTCGAGCCACTGGGCATCTCCATGGACGAGGTTCGTGCCATCTTCGGAGGCATAGGTGCCGATGAGTTCAAGGCAATATTTCTCGAGTTCCAGATAGACATCGACGCCGTACAGTCTGTGCTCTTGCTCCCCGAAACGCAGCTGATAGCCGACATACAACGCCTGTGGAACCTCGCGAATCAGCCCTTGTCTCTGTGCCACGTACTAGTCCTCCTGGTCATGAACGCCATGCTGCAGGCCGTACGCAGTGACACGACGCTGAACAAACCAACCATTAAGAGTAGTGAAGTGTGCCAAGCGCACCTGAACATAAACGACCACCTGTGGCGAGTCACGAGGGTCGCGGCACTGACGAGTCCAGAGAAGGATCGCCAAATGCGCGCCATATTCGAGGCCACGCGGCGCAGCGTCGTCGGCTACGAACCTCTCCGACGGATCATGGCGGCTGGCAACGACACCAGGGCGTTCGAGAGACTCGTGAGCAACATGTCCCTCTTGCTTCCGGCAGACCTCGTCTTGCCAGAAATGAAAGCTCCCGTCTTGCCCAGCAGCGGTTTCGTGCGAAACTTGTTGCGGCTGAGGAGCTTCGAGTACGAGGCCAGAGTGGAGTTGCTGCGGCGAGGGCTGCCCGTACCCGAAGACACATCGAGGATACATCGAATGCTGTTTCTGGGTTCGGGGAGGCTCTACGTGACATCGCCAACGTACGCCTGGCTCAGCACCGGCACCACCAACCCGCTGCTCGCGGATGCGCCTGTGCTTGGGAGCCGCATGGCGTACTCGATGTGGAACAAAGTCTTCGCACGGGACTGGTCTGATGAAACAGTGAAAGCGTTCAAGGCCTTTGAGTAAGATCCTACTTCTTCTTTTGTTTTGTTCGCCTTAAGGCTGAAAACTTACGGCGGACGCTGGTTCTACTGTTCTAGGTAACTCGCTGCCTCGCCCTGTCTGATTAGCACGTAAGGCTATTAGTAACACTGAGCGTCACGTAAATAGAAGACGTGTGTAGTCCTTAAAATGTCTAAAACCCGGTACGGAATGCTGGCCCCTTCCCCCCCTTATACCTCAGCGAAACTCAGCCATGTTGTCAGCTTTGACTAGTAGACAGTTCTGAACCGGTCGCTTAATAATCACCATAGGCGTGCGCACGAGGGGGGGCAGAGGGGTCGCCCCCCCCCCCTAGTCACCTGAGAGAGGGGGGGCGCAAATTCTGCCCCATACATTGACTTAATAGGGAGGGGGGGGGGCGCTGCGATGAACCTTCGCCCCCCCTCTGCCCCCCCCTGAAGGGGAACCCTGCGTACGCCTATGATAATCACGATGACGCGACTTTAGGGAAGACTTGAGTAGACCAGTTTTGCTACATGGTTCCCAAAAAGGAGCCAGAGTTATACAGGAGCCTTGCTTAATAAGTTACGCGAAGCGTACAGTCGCGCTCAATATGAGCTGCAACATTGGGACCATGGCTGAAGTGGCTCCAAGCCAGAATTGTGACACCGGCAAACGTTAAATCGGTTTGGTGAATTCCAGTAACACATGCCGGGGCCGCTTTGCAGTGTTGGCGCGCCAATGAGCACGGAAAGCATGTTGCAACTCATATCGGTCGTGACTGTACTTCCCATTTTGGCGGGGTTTGTGTTAAAGGTACTCTGTGGAAATCTGTAATTGTACAGTGTGACACTCAAAGAATAGCGGCGGAGCGGTGCGTGGAGAAGAAAGGTGACTGTGCTCCCTCTTTTCCTGTAGGCAATAATATACTTTAACGGGGAGCTGAAGCACTTTTCAAGAAAAGTGACTTTGGAGCGTGTAAGGACAGTTTGGTCTCTGCTGAATTCTAAAAGTGGTGTGAGAGCTCTCAAAAGTGATCGCAAATAGTACTTAGAGCTCTCAAAAGTGATCGCAAATAGTACTTCTTGGGAAAAAAACGGAGGCTGTGGCCGCAGGGCTTCTTAAGATGCTGAGCGAACGCGGTGACGTCATCCTCGGTATGCCGCGTTATCTGCAACAGCAGCACTGCTGAACCGCAGCCTCGTCGATCAGCTCCGGCAACGACACGTCACGAGTTAGTCACGGAAACCAGTGTTGGTGACACGGGAGACACCCGTGCACGTAGCTCGGCCTGTTTCTTGTAATTCCAGATATCGTAATACAGCTGCAGAACTTCGAGCTAGAGCCTTCGTCTCATTAACAGCGCCCTCGCGGTTAGTTCGGATCAGTGAGCAGCGGGAACCTTCCGTAGCAGTGCAGCACGGCTCCGCCGAAGGTACCAAAGATGACGTAGGTTCCCGCGCTCACACTTTCCGCGCGCTCGCGCGCTCGCATGGGATGAGCAAGACAAACTTTTCTTTCGCGAATGCTAAAGCTCCTGCTGCAACAGCCATGGGAAAATTACATCGCCAGCAATAATGTCAGTGCTTGCTAACCGCGAAGTTTTATCAAATTCCATAACCTCTTCAGTTTCCCTTCAGCTCCGAAGCAAGCAGGAGAGTCCCTTCGGGAACGTCAGCACTCCATCTG
>JALIZH010024764.1:0-29760 GCA_030522465.1 Rhipicephalus appendiculatus | reverse complement strand
TGGCCCTTGGCCTCGAAACTGCCAGCCGCGCGCCAGTAGGCAATCTCGGAGGCTTGCACTGGCGTCTTTTTTTTTGTCTTTTTTTTTTGGGGGGGGGTACGTTTGTGTGGTGATAGCGCCTATGCGCGTCAAGTGTCCGCGATATCTGGCGCTGTCGCCCACAATTGTGAAGTGTTGCTTGTACGTGACGTCATTGGTCACATGAGTGTCTGCTATATATGTATGCTGGTTGCATGGAATAAAGGTTGATGTTATCTCGCCCGCATCGGAAGCGGCTCAGTCCCTTTCTCTGCTCCTGCGGCCGGCCCGGATGCGCATGGCCTTTCGCTAGGCCGCAACACGACATGGTGTCAGAAGTGGCCGTCTTCTGATTTTCGAGGGGCGTTGCACCAGTCTTCGTCAAGCGGCGCCATGTCAGAAGACAAAGAAGTCAAGCCAGTTCACGGCATGTTCGCTGTTCCAGCTCCACCAACGTTTGACTTCGACCGGACGTCCGAATGGCCTTCCTGGAGCCAACTATTCGACGACTACCGCTTTGCCTCTGGCTTAAATGAGCGAAGTGAAGAAGTGCAAGTCCGGACTCTACTCTACACAATGGGCAGGCAAGCGAGAGAGATCTTTTCGACCTTCGCACTATCTGAAGAACAGCAGAAGCAGTATGAAGTCGTCAGAAAAAAGTTCGACGATCACTTCGTGGCCGCACGGAACCTCGTTTACGAGAGCGCATGTTTTCACCGACGCATACAACAACCTGGAGAGTCAGTCGACCAATTCATCACCGCGTTGCACACACTGGCGGACCGGTGCGACTACAAGGAAAAGGAACGCATGATCCGCGACCGGTTTGTGGTCGGCCTCAGTGATGCCAAGCTCTCGGAGTCTCTGCAAATGGATGCAAATTTGACACTCGCCAGCGCTTTGGCAAAAGCTCGCCTGAAGGAGACCGTCCAGCGACAGCAGCAACAGCTGCGAGAAACCAGCGACGAACCTTCGGCAGCGCCAGCCAGCAACCTGGACGCGGTCAACAAACAACGGCAGTCCCGGAAGAATTCTTCAGGACAGCGTTCCGGCACCTCGTCAAGGACCAGTGCACCTGTCACACAAGGTCAACGCACCAGACCACAGTCCTACCGACCTCTCACCCCCCAGTTCATGCCCCAACTGCGGTCAAGGAGAGCACCCGAGGACCTCCTGCCCGGCATGAGCTGCGAAATGCAACTACTGCGCTTGTTCCGGACATTTCGCAGTGGTGTGTCGGAAAAAGGCTGCAGGCGAGCGAAAGAAGGTACCGCTTTCTTCTCTCCATATGGACAAGGGGGCGTATTTCGTAGGCGCGGTAAATGGGGGAGTACTCTAATTCTCGGTATGCTCAAGTTGTCATTAACGGCACTCCGGTGTTCGCTAAACTTGATTCGGGTGCAGAAGTGTCCGTTGTACCCTCAACGTTTCCGGGATTGCCTACCAAATTAGAGAAGTGCGACATAACCTTAACAGGCCCCGCGAATGAGCCACTGCATGTTCTCGGAAAGTTTCTTGCCACTATCCAGTGGAAACAACGCATTGTCCGACAAACGGTGTACGTGGTCTCGCCTTTGCGCTCGATACTTTTGGGTCTCCCAGCGCTCGAAGCCCTTGAGCTGATCAAGTTCGCTGACTCTGTCAGTAGCGCGACAGCCATCGAAGCTTCCTACCCTCAGCTTTTCGGTAGTCTGGGAACTATGAAAGGGGAATACAATATCAGACTGAAGCCGAACTCTGTACCCTTTGCTATTCAGGTTGCTCGTCGCATTGCCTTACCCCTGCGGGACCGAGTTAAGCAGGAACTCGAGCGTATGGAGCGAGACGACGTAATCCGCAAAGTAGACGATCCAACAGAATGGTGCGCAGGTATTGTACCAGTGCTCAAACCTTCTGGAGACGTTCGTATTTGCGTTGACTTGACGCAACTAAATAAAAGTGTACTTCGCGAGCGCTACGTTATGCCAACTGTTGAAGATAGCCTTGGTCTGTTAAGTGGGGCATCGGTTTTCCCGAAGCTGGACGCTAATTCTGGATTTTATCAGATCAAGTTGTCGCCGGAAAGCCAATTGTTAACTACCTTCATTACGCCATTTGGGCGATACTGTTTTCAGAGGCTACCGTTTGGAATAACGTCAGCACCTGAGTTTTTTTCAAAAGAAAATGTCGCAGATTCTGGAAGGAATCCCAGGCGTGGTAAACATGATGGATGATGTGCTCATTTATGGCTGCGACCAAGCTCAACATGATGAGCGTCTGCGTCTTACTTTAGACCGTCTCATGGGTGCTGGCGTTACTCTAAACAAAGAAAAGTGTTGTTTTGGAGTAACCGAGATCAAATTTCTTGGTTGTGTTCTAAGTCGAGACGGAATCAGGCCGGACCCTGAAAAGGTCCGGGCCATCAAAGAACTGCCGACGCCAAATAACGTGTCTGACGTTCGACGGCTGCTCGGTATGACTAATCATCTGGCAAGATTCATACCAGATTTGGCTTCAAAAACGGCGCCGTTACATCACTTGCTTTTGAAGAGTTCTGAATGGACGTGGGGACCAGCCCAAGAGCAAGCGCTGTCGTACGTTAAAGACGTTATCGGTTCGGCGCGCGTCATGGCTAACTATGATGCAAAGTACCCTACGATTCTTTCCGCCGATGCGTCATCATTCGGTTTGGGGGCGGTACTGATGCAAGTTCAACCAAACAACGAAAAACGACCCGTTGCCTTTGCATCGCGCTCGTTGACGCCTGCCGAAACCAGATATTCTCAGATCGAAAAAGAAGCACTAGCAATGACGTGGGCGGCAGAACGATTCGAAGGGTACATCAAAGGTCTTGAAATTATGTGTGAAACAGACCACAAACCTCTTGTAACCTTGCTGGGAAAATCTCCTTTAGATGTTTTACCACCTCGCATTCAGCGTTTTCGCATGAGGCTCATGCGGTTCAGCTATGAAGTTGTGCATGTCCCGGGCAAGAGCCTAGTTACTGCAGATGTATTTGTTACGTTGTTATGGTGTTTTCAACAACGTGCAGGTTCTTAATCAATGGGTGTCCGAGACGTCGCCACAGACACCCACGAAAGGACGAGGCCGTTTGCACACAACATTTAATACACACACTCAAAACGAACACACATAGCACCGACGGAAACCCAAACTAAAAATACACAACTAAACCGTGAAATGAGTCCTAAGCTATGGCAGTTCAAATAAAGCGAACGGAGAAGCGATGCGCGAACGATGGTCTCACCAACGTCCGTAGAGGTTGACGGATTTCGGAGAGGAGCGCCGAGACCACTGGTCGAAGAAGTCCTTCCACGGCTGCGGGTCGAAGACGAGGCACCGACGTCGTAGCCGCGTCCTGGCCGGACACCTACGCCAGAGCTCGGGTCCGAAACCCGACAGCTCAGCGTGTCCACGGGCACAGGACGCCTCGAAGCAGGACCCCGTCAAAGACGCGTCGCCATGGCCTGCTCGTACGGGCAGGTCGCCGCGGGCTCAGGTGGTCGCCAAGGCTCGGGTCCGGAACCCGACCGCCGAGGAACGTGGCCCGTCTTCTTCGCAGCTTCTCTCGTGTCCCCTTCTCTCTCGCTGCCGCTTCGCCCTCTCGTCCTCGCGCATCCCGTGGCCTACTCCAATTGGTCTTTGCCTTTATTCTTCTATTTTATTCTTCCAGCGCTCGTGACACATTCTTCTTCTTCTTCTTCTTCTTTTCGATCTTGCATGGTGCGCGCACTGCCAAAACTCTCGCGCACGTCATTCACTACATAAGCCCCCCTTTTCATCAAGTTTTTTTTTCCAAAAAAAAAACTGTTGCGACGTGCGCGTTGTATATTACACCACATCGCACATGTCCGCCACACAGTTCTCTATGCAGTCCTAACTAATACACTTTCACTATAATGGTCTATTCAACATAACTGTCCCCTTTACACCAACAGTTCAAAGAATAATTAAACAACTAAACGAAATACTCAACTTAACACTTCACATATCAATACACAACAAGCTGAATATTTACAAGAAATATAACTCCGCAGCCTACAGTCAAAATCCATAACAGCCACCGGTTATTGAACTGGACGCTCAAGTTATAGCGTCCCAAATCATACGAATGACATAGGCCTGCGATCTGCCACAAAGAGCCGGGAACGCTTGGCTGCGTTTTCGCGCAGCCTGTCTGTTAATCTCAGTCAATGCCTTCTCAATGGAACTCAGACGCCCTGCCGATTTGCCAGCCCAACAAGGATCGCGACAAAATTGGACGCATTGCTTCCATGCGCCCCGAGTCAGACGCGTTCGAATGAGTGCTTTAGGCACGTCGACGCCATGTATGTGCCGATCAACCGACTGGGGTTTCCACATTTCCAAGGAACTGCGTTCTCTTCCCCAGGACACAACGCGTGACCCCTCAAATTCATCATTGCTCAAAGAGTACTGCACTGGCACTCCGCTATTGCCCTCAAGAGCAGCAATCAATTCAGCGGTCTTTTCTTCACCAGTTTCTATCTGTCCAGTTAAGTCCCCAGGTGAGGCCATGTCCTGGTATATTGACCCTTCTTGCGACCTTATTCTATCACATTTCACCTGTGCTTCGGCAATCTCTACCATCTCTCTTAGATAACTTCCATTTTCTCTGATCGGAGAGGTTGATCTCCCTCTCTTAACATGCTCGTCATTCGCATGGTGCACGTCCATGTCTGAATCAGCTGTGATCACCGCTTGCGGCTCACTTGGCGAACCTGTGGTCACCACCCCAGAGTTCGCTTTACGGCATTCGCCGTCTTTACTATGAAAAACACTTAGTGTTTTTTCAATGGGTCTACTTGGAGACACCTCAGCCTCTGCAAAACACATGCTTTGCCTCTCAGAGGTTGTAAAGGAAAACTCGTCCTTCATGGAACTTTCCTGTTCCGTGACTCTCAAGGTGTACTCAGCTTTCTCGAGCTCAACCTTACTATTCCCGATTTTCTGGCGACCCATTTCTGTGCCATCCTCCAGCTGAGTTAATGGCTCTAAAAAATAACTATGGCGAGGTTTGCACCTCCAGACCCCGGTTCGGGAGCATACGGCAAACTCTTCGTGCATGGAGCTAGCCACCGACATGCCATGTCTCTCTGTTCCCAGCTGCGTCTCCGAAGCCTTTGCGAGATTTAGCTTTAGCAGTAGCGTTTTCTGCTGTAGCTCTTCCCGTTTTAACTGATCAGTTAGAGTTTTCCTTTGTTTTTCACGTTCGGCGGCCCTCTCCTCACGTGCTCGAGTTTCAAGTTCCTCATTTCGTAACTTTAACTCGAGTTCTGCCTTCCTTGCCTCTCTTTCTGTGGCCCTCTCCTCACGCGCTCGAGCTTCTCGTTCCTGAAACCATGCTCTCAATTCCGCGCCTTCCAAACCCGTGCTCATTGCCAACTCCATTAACTCCGCCATGCTAATCTTTCCTGACTTGTCGTCAGCCTCACTCAAGTGATACAAATGGCCTCGTCCTGTCGCTGCGGACGCCAATGTTACGTTGTTATGGTGTTTTCAACAACGTGCAGGTTCTTAATCAATGGGTGTCCGAGACGTCGCCACAGACACCCACGAAAGGACGAGGCCGTTTGCACACAACATTTAATACACACACTCAAAACGAACACACATAGCACCGACGGAAACCCAAACTAAAAATACACAACTAAACCGTGAAATGAGTCCTAAGCTATGGCAGTTCAAATAAAGCGAACGGAGAAGCGATGCGCGAACGATGGTCTCACCAACGTCCGTAGAGGTTGACGGATTTCGGAGAGGAGCGCCTAGACCACTGGTCGAAGAAGTCCTTCCACGGCTGCTGGTCGAAGACGAGGCACCGACGTCGTAGCCGCGTCCTGGCCGGACACCTACGCCAGAGCTCGGGTGCCCGAAGCTCGACAGCTCAGCGTGTCCACGGGCACAGGACACCACGCAGCAGGACTCCGTCAGAGGGGCGTCGCCATGGCCTGCTCGTACGGGCAGGTCGCCGCGGGCTCAGGTGGTCGCCAAGGCTCGGGTCCGGAACCCGACCGCCGAGGAACGTGGCCCGTCTTCTTCGCAGCTTCTCTCGTGTCCCCTTCTCTCTCGCTGCCGCTTCGCCCTCTCGTCCTCGCGCATCCCGTGGCCTTACTCCAATTGGTCTTTGCCTTTATTCTTCTATTTTTATTCTTCCAGCGCTCGTGACACATTCTTCTTTCTTCTTCTTCTTCTTTTCGATCTTGCATGGTGCGCGCACTGCCAAAACTCTCGCGCACGTCATTCACTACAGTATTGTCGAGGGCCCCGATTCGGGGAAAAGAAAGTGATAATGCACTGTCTGTTAGTGACGTCAGCAAGCACGTTTCAGGATGCTTGTCAAACGCGGTCGAGGCCAGCCTCTTCGAGAGAGTGAAAGCAGAACAAGCCGATGACGAAGTTTGTCAAGCACTCGTAAAATTTAGTCTGACAGGGTGGCCAAAATTCTCATCTCTTCCGATGGTCTTGCGTCCATATTGGCAGGAAAGAGCCACGCTTACAGTCGCCGAAGGCGTGCTACTTAAAGATGTGAGGTTGGTCATTCCTCGAAAATTGCGCTCAGAGGTCTTGATACGCTTGCACGAGAGTCACCTGGGAATCGAAAAATGCAGAGCTCGAGCCAAAGAATCGGTATGGTGGCCAGGGTTGAGTTGTCAGCTGAAAGCTTTGGTTACCGATTGCCGCGTATGCGCCGAGCACAGACACCAAAGGTCAGAACCAATGATCCCGACAACCACTCCACAGCGTCCTTGGCAAAAACTAGGCGCTGATCTCTGCCATATTCAAGGAAAATGGTATTTGGTAGTCGTGGATTATTTTTCTAGGTACCCAGAGATTGCTTTGTTATCATCTACAACGTGTGCCACTGTCATTACGCACCTTAAAAGTTTCTTTGCAAGACATGGCATACCAGAAGTTGTAATGTCTGATAACGGAGCGCAATTTGTGTCGCAGGAATACAAGTTGTTTGCTCGCAACTACGGTTTTCGCGCTGTGACGTCTAGCCCCAGGTACCCCCAGGCAAATGGTGAAGTAGAGAGGATGGTCCAGACAATTAAATGTCTCATTACGAAAGCGAACGACCCATATCTTTCTCTCCTAGCGTACAGGGACACTCCGGGGCTACTTGGGAAAAGCCCTGCAGAACTTCTAATGGGCAGGCGGCTACGCACAACGGTGCCTGTCCGTCCCACCAGCCTTCTGCCTCAGACGGTGAACCTGAGGAAGTTCAGAAGCCATGATACGACCGCCCGACAGCGGCAGCGTAGGAACTTCAACCGTCGTCATAGGGCTACTTCGTTGCGAGCACTCGAACCGGGCGCGCAAGTCTGGGTGACGGACAGCAAAGCAAAAGCGCGAGTCTTGCGACTTGCTGAGCGGCCGAGGTCGTATGTGGTTAGAACTTCCACTGGTGTAGTTCTAGAAAGAAACAGGAAATTCTTGGTTCGCTTTGTTTCACAGCCAAAAGAAGGTGAGGATGACGGAGGTAGCTATGATTTTCCTCAGGCAAATGATAGTCGGGTAGAAACGGAACAGAAATCGAATCGCGTTACAGACAGCATGGTACCTGACGATCCTTCTAGCCCTTCCTTGCCGGGAACTGACCTTCCTGAATACCGAACGCGATCTGGTCGTCTTGTTCGACAGCCGGACCGCTACGGGTTCAGCAATTGACTGTATTGTTTCTTGCGCATTGTTTGTTTCTGCAAAGTGTTCTTTCGCTGGCAGTGCTGCTAAGTTGGTTGCAACTGTCAGCGTATTATTAAAGAAGGGGAGATGTGGTGATAGCGCCTATGCGCGTCAAGTGTCCGCGATATCTGGCGCTGTCGCCCACAATTGTGAAGTGTTGCTTGTACGTGACGTCATTGGTCACATGAGTGTCTGCTATATATGTATGCTGGTTGCATGGAATAAAGGTTGATGTTATCTCGCCCGCATCGGAAGCGGCTCAGTCCCTTTCTCCGCTCCTGCGGCCGGCCCGGATGCGCATGGCCTTTCGCTAGGCCGCAACACGACAGTTTGCACGTTTGTGACACCATATGTTCCTTGGAACGCACCTGTCGTCGCGTTTTGGCCACCAATAATCGTGGCGCGTGCCTCATCGACACCGGCGCGCATGCGCGGACTACCTAAACGGAAAAGGCCCATTTTGATGGCATGCTTTTACTAGCAAAAGAGACGCGGAAATTTTGTAGTAGTACAGAAATGCCTTATTGGCTTAGTGACGGAAAAATAATCTTCTTGCATAAATATTTGTGTTCACTTCAACCTGTATAATTACCACAAATATTTGCAAGCGTTTATGTGAGGGTGTTCAAAGATCAGCCTCGCTGGCTCAGGAGTTCAATAACCAGAAACGCAACTGCCGTTGCAGAGACAAAGAAGCAAAATTTATTTTCAAAAAATGTTCATTCTTCCTATCAGCTTCGGGGCAACTATTATGGAGTACTTATCATAAAATGTTGCGTATTTAGGCATTTTGCAAAAGTACATACATTCCTTCACTCTATAAGTTTCAATGTTACTTTACTCTTTGGAGCGCATACATCTCATACACGAAATGCCTTCCTTGCAACGGTAATATTTGTGTGTTACATTGTCGTGAACTTTCAAGAACGACCAGTAATGAAATTGGTCCCTCCGTGTTGAATGTGTTCGATATTTTTCGCCTCGTAGATTTATGCACTTAAAAAAGAAAACTAAGCTCCTTTTCGGGCTATTGGGTGGTATGTGCATAAAGTATAAAATACGCAATCAAATCCAAAACATTCATTTTCTTATCCCTGTTAATATCCCGCGGATTCACCCTTTGCGACAACCACGGTTAGGAGACTAGATGCGGTTGTCTGCCGTGAGCCAGCTACCTGTAAAAGTGTTTAGCCGTAGTGTTCGCGGGACAGCGTTATGAATGGACTTTAGTTGAAACAGAGGGACGCCAATCATGGAAGCGAGAAAAAAAATCTTTTTTTAACACGAAAGTGTTTATGCCGGGGTCCACCAAGATTTGAGTGACGTATTTCCGTCACCGAAATGACGTCGAAAAAATACGAATGGTCAGAAGACAAAGGAAAAAAGTTCCGTCAACAGGAGTCGAACCTATGACCTCTTGGTCCGCGACATCAGATGCCGGGCACGCTATCCACTGCGCCACGGACACATACTCTGTAGGCGTTAAAGAAAAGCCTTTTATATCTACCACTGTCCTTGCACAGTGCTCTTGCTAAAGTGAAGTAATGCATCATGACCGTGAAATTCACGATTAGTTCTTTCAAAGCGTCGTTTCTACGCGTCCATCCCATTCAGTGCGTTTCGAATAGGAAAAGTGCAATTTTGTCAACGCATTAACACACTGCCAGGTGGCGACCTTACCCCTAGCATCGGCCTCGATCAGAGCATCCGTCCATACCAAGATTGCTCTGCAACGCGCGAGCGCGTTGCGTGGCCGTAGCTCCGCGTTCCCAACTTGAGCTCGCCCCGCGAAAAACCGCAGCCGGCCAACGGGGAAGACTCGACGCGCGTTGCGTTTCCCTCTCTTCGGACAGCGTTGTTCAATAACTCTAACATGCCGCGAGTAGGTGGCCTTAGCCCAAGTTCGGCGTCCAATGAGTGACGCTGTTCTGGCTGTCGCACCACTTTCTCTAATACCGCTCTCACCGTACAGCTACAACAAGCATCTATGACCACAAGGATCTGTTCAATCATTGACCATGGACGTTAGTCGTCGGGATAAAGATGTGCCACCAAGCGTCAACGTGCATGCATCCACGTTAAACGCTGCTATAACTGTCAAACAGTAATAGACGTTGTGCAAGGTATCTTACATCAACGTACAGTAAACATTCAACTACTTCTGTAAGGAGACATTTCACTTTCGTGTTATACCGATTCCTATGACGGAGGGATCAACCACGTTTTTTTTTCTTTTTATCCGCTACAAGTAAAAATTCGACGTTTCGCGTCCCACTCGTGGGGTCACGCGTATTCTCCATAAGGGGCAAAATTCCGTTGAGACTCTCCATCGGCAGGAGACGCGGCGAGCGCTTGAAGCGATCGGACGCGTATGCACCGAGCTCCGCGTTTTTCCGATGTTTCACTAGGAAGACGTGCCAATAGATCAACAATTGTTGACCGTAGGGTTTCAACAGGCCCTACCGGACCCGCGGATACAACTCTGCGATAGATATCGACCACTATTTTCGGAGTAAGCTCTTCATCTCTACCCATCACTTCGGCAGCCCCCACCCAGGCCCCAGCACTGGACGCCGAGGCCTAGCGACGCTGCACCAGACGCCGCTGCCGCGGCCGCCGGCACACCAGCCGACATGGAAATCGAGGTCGACGGCGTCGAAATCCCTCTCGATGAATGGACAGATGATTCCTGGACACCGCCACAAGGTTTTTCGAGCCCAGGCGAAACGTCACCAGGCACTGAAGCAACAAGCCCAACTGAAAGATGCGCAAGCAAGCAAGGTCCCGCAAGTGTCACTAACCGCCCGGCCACCGCCGGACCTGAAACGCAACCCCCTGCCTAGACTGCCGTCGCACACTTACCACATCGTGGGACGCCCCAAGACGCCCATTGACCTCACGCGCACGTCACCCGGAGACTTGCAGACAGCCCTGCTCAAAGCGGCCTCTCTGCCTGACCTGAATCCCGCCAACCGTGACCAGCTACGCATACACCCAAGGAATAATACTTTCACCGTGAGCGTGGCTACAACCGATCGAGCAATCGCTTACCAACGCATCACGTCCGTACTCCTCGAAGGTGACCGGAAGATCGAGATACACATGTACGCCCCGCCACCCGACGACGCGATACGAGGCATCTCTTTCTACGCCCACACATTCCCAAGTGACGAGGAGACGCTGAAGGACCTCCAAGACAGCAACCCCGACAACCAAATAGTAGGCGGCAGACGCGTGGGAAGAACGAAGAATTTACTCATCACGCTGCTTGGGGACCACCTACCTAGATGGCTCCTACACCGTGGCGGCCTCATGAGATCCCAAAGCAGACGCATGCTTTAACTGCGGGAAGACCGGGCACCACTCTGATGTATGCCCTCAACCTAGGCGCCGACGCTGCCCGCGTTGCGGAGAAGACCACGAGCCGACACCCCAAGGAACGCCACCGACATGCCAAGGACGCTGTATCGTCTGTCAATGAGGACACATGACGAACAGCTCAAGACGCCAGTACCGCTTCGGTAAAAAGCCGGTACTCGCTAACGCAGCACAAGTGGAAAGCGCGCCACAATCCCAATCCCCGGCAAAGCAGCCAATCTTGAATAAAGGATAGCCCACCTGACTTGGATGAGTGCCGCTACCCCAGTCTCAAGACATCACAAACGCCGTCAAGACGGTCCAGCCGGTCGAGGTCCCGATCCCGCAAGGGTCAATCAACGCCCAAACTCAAAGCCCAGATCAAAAACCCTGATCACCAAGTTGCATTCGGCATGCCAATTCATCGAAAGCGCCAGCGAGCCCTAGTGTGGGATGGGCGCAAGGCCCACCGTCTCCGATCCCATCATCTCCCCCGCAGCCGTCAAACTCGTGCGTTTCAACGCAAGACCCTCTAGTGAAGAAACTTACCCAAACAATCTCTGCGTTAAAGTCCCAAATGGCGACGCAACAAGCTCAGATCGAAACGCTGATTGCGCAGAATCGCTCCCTAGAAAGCAGACTGTCAAAGGCCAGTCAGAACGTGCATCAGTCAACTCCACAGCCCCAACCCGCGCCGCAGCAGCCAAACGTAAAGCAACGACCTCCACGGAAACGCTGCGATCCGAAGAGGACACGACGGTGAGAATCATTCAAACGGTCAACTCATCCGTTGCCGAAGCCCTCCACACGACGGTCCATGCCACCGTCGCAGACGCCGTTCGCGCTGCCGTAACAGAAGCCTTCGCAACCATAGACTCACGCCTAATGAACATGGAGGCACGACTCGCGAACACGGAAACCATCGTAAACAACACGGTAACCGGCTTAGAAGCGCTCAGAACTGCTACAGACACCAGATTTGGAGTAATCAAACAGAGCATGGGCCAGCGCAACAACAGGCATTGGCAACCGAGTGCCCCCCTCACTGTTCAGCCCAGCAAAGCGGACCCACGACGCCCTCAAGTAACGCTCCAACTGATGCATCATGGCCAGCACCCACTTGACTATATGGCAGTGGAACTGCAGGGGCTTCCGCAAAAAGAAAGACCACCTGCAGCTACTCGTACAAGAAACACAACTGCCCAATAACCAAACGCCTCCAGACGTCATCGCGCTACAAGAAACAACAGCTGCTGTCTCACTCCCCAGCTACATCGCTTTCCAACAACTCACCGACCAGCACAACCAAGAAGCCCCAAGTACGGGCACACTCGTCCAAAAAAGCCTCACCGCAAAGCAACACGATTTAGAATTCCCGGACATTCCGCACACGGTCGTGGACATTCTTCCGCGAAAACGCTCGCATCAGTCACTATTTGTCCTCAACGTATACTTCGCGCCCCGGGCGCGAGCCGACGACTTCCACTTCCTCTTCCGGAAAACCACATCGCTAGCCAGAGCCGCACAACTACTTATACTGGGAGATTTTAACGCCAGGCACCCTGACTGGGGCTACCTGCAAGCCAACAAAAGAGGCAAGAAACTATGGCAACTCAGCCAGGACCTACGTATTACACTACTAAACGATCCACAGCAGTCGCCCACCCGTATAGGAAACAGCGTGTGTCGGGGACACGTCACGCGACCTCGCATACTGCAAGCATATTGCACAGGCCATATGGGAAAATACCTGTCAACTAGCTGGTAGTGACCACTACATCATTGCCATCAAGGTACAGACGTCCGCTGGCAAGCAAAGTAACCAACGCACTCGCTCGAATCACGGAGTGGCCTAAATTCAGAGAAGTCCGCGAAAGTGAAGCCCCAAACACCATAACGAACCTCAAGGAATGGACAGCCTCACTAAACGACCGCGTTCGACGCACAACGCGCGAAAGCCGGGCAGCAGACGAAACGCCGGCCACAGACTCTCGTCTCCTCCACATTTGGGACGCACACGCAAGCCTGCTGCGCAGATGGCAGAAGCAACGCCACAATAAGAAATTGTGTCGCCGCATGCAGGCCCTCTCTGACGAAATTGAGCGACACAGTGCCTACCTAGCCCGACAGCAGTGGGGCCAGCTGTGCAGCGGACTCAAAGGACAGCTAGGCAATAAGAAAACGTGGCACCTTTTGCGCCAGTTACTCGATCCAGACAACTCAAAAACAGCCGCGCGACACCGATTTAGACGCCTCGTCCACAAGCACCCCCGATCAGACGAAGACCTACTAACTGAACTGGCCGATAAGTACATCAACCACGCCCATCAACCAGCGCCACCACTACCACCTTATGAAGGGAAAACCAAACCCAACTCTCTATGCCGACATTACAGAAGCCGAACTGTATGCAGCCATTCTAAAGCTTCGCACAACTTCGGCACCAGCTTGTAGCATAGCGCAGAAACACACAGGGACAAAGAATAAGACTGGACGAACACAA
This sequence comes from Rhipicephalus appendiculatus, assembly GCA_030522465.1. Taxonomy (NCBI): domain Eukaryota; kingdom Metazoa; phylum Arthropoda; class Arachnida; order Ixodida; family Ixodidae; genus Rhipicephalus; species Rhipicephalus appendiculatus. The sequence continues at coordinate 16,175 of JALIZH010024764.1, read as the reverse complement.
GCGCTTGCGTTCGTCCAGTCTTATTCTTTGTCCCTGTGTGTTTCTGCGCTATGCTACAAGCCAGTTTACGATGAACCAACAAGCCCATATTGGTACCCTTTTCGGCACCAGGTCCAGACGGAGTCTCCAACAACACAATTCGCAAACCTAGACGTTAAGTCAGTAACTGCACTCACTGCATATTTCAACGACTGCTGGCATGACGGTAGTATACCAGAAGAATGGAAGCACGCGAAAATAGTGTTCATACCAAAGGCCGGAAAAAAGACAGATGTATGTAACCTTCGCCCGATCTCGCTAACGTCATGCCTCGGCAAGCTCTTTGATCACGTGGTCCTGGCGCGCCTAGAAACACTCGCAGAAGAACAAGACATTTTCCCGCCAACCATGCTCGGTTTTCGTGCCCACTTATCTACTCAAGACGCCTTAGTGCAAATCCACCATGATCTATTGAAAGACCCCGTGCGTGCAGGCGCGCGGGCACTGCTAGGCATTGACCTGCGCAAGGCTTTCGATAACGTGACACATGAAGCGATAGCACAACGTTTGGCTGCGACAAACCCTGGCGCACGTACCTTACAACTACGTGTGCTCCTTCCTACACGGCCGTACTGTGGAACTTTCCCTGAATGACAGCAACGCCAGGAAGACACTATCCCTATCCAACAAAGGCACGCCACAGGGAGCCGTTCTTTCGCCTTTCCTCTTCAACCTTGTGATGAACCAACTCCCTAAGTCACAGACAACATCCCTAATATCCGACACACCCTATACGCGGACGACGTGACGGTTTGGACCACTACCGGCTCCGACGGACAGATCGAGGAGGCACTGCAACGGGCCGTCGACACCGTGACCGAGTACGTCGCCCGAGCGGGCCTCGAGTGCTCAGTGGCAAAATCCGAACTCCTTCTTCTCCGCCCTCCCGACTACCGTAAGGTTAAGCACCCACCACCACCAACGATCACTATCAGGATCGACGGATCCGAAATACCGACAGTGCAGCACATGCGCGTTCTCGGCCTCCACGTACAAACCGGCAGGAGCAATGCCATCGCACTAGAGAGGCTTGCGGTCACCATCACTCAGACTGTCCCGGCTCTTAGCAAGAATCTCGGCGCGGCAACACGGCATGGAAGGAAAAGGAACTTCTTCAGCTGTTAGACGCCTTCGTAACTACAAGGATCACTTACGCCTTACCCTACTTATGACTCCTCAAGACCGAAAAAGAAAAAAGTGGACAGACTCATACGCACAGTCCACAAGATCTCCCTGACCTCTCCCGCACCACATCGACAACGCCACTCCTTAGCCTCGGAATTCACAATACACTAGACGAACTTATCGAAGCCCACCGAACTGCACAAATTCGAACGATTGCGTGGCAGTAAGACCGGAAGATGGATACTCCAACGTATCGGTGTCCCTTCATCACCAAGCTGATCAGACTTAATCTCGCTACCACCCCTGATTAGAAAACGCTTTATAGTGCAACCGTTGCCGAAGAACATGCTGGCCGGCATTCACGACGGTAGACGATCGGCCCGCGCCAGAAACCTGCACAGTGCTTACCATACGGACACAAAGGCCGCTCACGTCGACGCGGCCACATACGGAGCCCCCAGACACGCCTATGCAAGCAATGTATCGGCGAAACGCACCCCAGTCGATAAAGAGCCCACAACAATATGTGCCGGCTCCATACGCACACAAGACCCAACCGATGCCGAAGAAGCTGCCATAGCCCTTGCTGCAATAGCCAGATTTGAAACAGTCACCAGTGACTCGAAATCTGTCCATAATCCGATTTGCACGTGGCATGGTCGCCCCAACCACGGCACGCATCCTCCGCCATCTGCCCCAAGTAGCATGCAGAACCTCAGGCAACACCGCCACCAGTAGCAGCGATGATGAAGATCCCAGCTTCATCCAACTCGTCTGGGTCCCGGGACACGCAGGCAACCCGGGCACCGAAGCCGCCCACAGACAAGCTCGAGGACTCGTACGCCGAGCGGTGGGCCAGACTTCGGACCACGACGCAGAAGCAAACGAACTACTCCTCACCTTTCACGATATCACCCAGCACTACAAGCTAACAAGGCAAACGAAACCACCTCCACACCCGCAACTAAACAAAGCTCAACAAATCACTTGGCGGCGGCTACAAACCCACTCATTCCCATCCCCGTACATCTATCGACACATCTACCCTGCCCTGTTCACATCTACTTGCACCCTTTGCAAGACAGAGACCGCGACCCTCGACCACATCATCTGGGGATCCTGCAAAGACCCTCCCCCACCAGACCTCCTAGGACAGTCACCGTCCAGTGAGGCCTGGGAGAGAACCCTGACGACCACAAGCCTGGACGGCCAGCTCCGGGCCATCAAACGCGCTGACGAGGTGGCGACCAGGCACGGCCTGGCAGCCATCTCCGCTTAGGAAACCAAGGGCTTTCCTAATAAAGTTGTTTACTACTACTACTACTCTCCATTGGCAGCACACCTCTAGACAGGTTGAAGTTACCGGCTGTATCCTGGAAGTCAGCGACGCGGGACTTGTCCAATTCGATGCGGTGTTCGTTCACCACGCTGTGCTCAGCAAGTGTACTACTTTTTTACTGAACCTTGCGGACGTCGTTTTTATGTTGCCCCAGGCTCTCGGGAAGTTCTTTGCTTTCCCCACGAACGAGGCGTCAAAATGAGCACGTGGTATGGAGTAAACAAGTCCATGCGCTTTTCCTTCGGGCAGCCTTTCTTTTGGGCATGGAAAGGCGCAGGGGCCAGCAATTCACCTGCTACAATCCACTTCCACTAAAAGTATGTCCGTACAGTTTTTCGTGAAAGAAAGCCATGCGCTAATACTGCGTTCTCCCTAGACATTGGAGACCTCTTTTATTCAGTGCCTCATGCGGACTTGTTCGTAGCTGTTCGGGAGCTCGTTGAGGATAACGGGGTGGTTTTGTTCCAGAATTCTTGTGGTGTTGCCGTTGACTCGTTCATGCAGCTTTTAACCCTGTACTTGTCGTCCACTTTTATTGGATTTGACGATGCTTTGTTCGTGCAAAAGAACGGAATTTGTATAGGGTCGAGCGTGGGGCCGGTTCTGTGCCAGATTTTTCTTTCAAAATATGACAAAGCCCTGTGCAGCTCGATGATTGACGAAAGGGTGGTTAAGGTCTTCAGGTATGTTGATGATTTCCTGATTTTGTTAAACTTGAAGAACCCTACTGACCTAGATGATGTATCATGTGACATTTTAAACCTATTTCAATCATGCAGTAATGTTTTAAATTTTCCCATCAGAGAACGAAATCAGGTTTTTAGATTTGAAGCTAATCTTTTCGAACACCGGCCACGTATGCTAGATGTACGCGCCGCGCACTAAAAAACAGCTTTTCCCGTTTGATTCATCACATCCTCAAGCTTGTCAAGCGTGGCATAGCGAACCTGTGCTTTAGCAATGTTCTCAAGAAAAGTTGCCACCATTCAATGGACCAAAGCTTCAATGAGCAAGTGACGCGTCTAAAGGCGGCTGGCTTTCCAGACACCGTCCTAAAGGTGGTAGCTGAAACAAAAATGAAGAAGTTAAAGAAAGAAATAGGTGGCATGTCACGCACCGGGCAAAATAAGGACCATAGGTGAGTGGAAGTCCTTTCCATATATCCATAAGCTTTCACACAGCGTCAAAAAAGTTGCATCGAGGCATGGCGTACGCGTAGTGTTCTCGGCGCCATGCAAGCTGTCACGCCTTTGTGCGAACATTGAAGAAAGAAAATCAAAGGACACTTCTACAACTCGACACTTCACAAAATTCGTTGACTGCGTCACAAATGTAGTGTATCGCATACCACTTTCATGTGGTAGGTTGTACAGTGCCGTCCACTGTTAGGGTGAACACGGCTCAGCGTGGCCGCGCTCCGCGCAGCGCCAGTGCAACTGGTGCGGCCGCGCATCGAAGCGTTGCCGCGCATGCGCGCACGGACACACAGGGGATGCTTTATCTCGTCTGCCACATCGCTCGAGTGTGTCGTTCCGTAGCAGCCAGGCGCCGGTCTTGCTTGCCTGTAGTACAGCAAGAGCGGCGCGCTCGTGTGCGCCTGCGCCACTTCGATTCGATGCGCGGCCGCGACGGCTGCACTGGCGCTCCGCAGAGCGCTGCCACGCTGAGCCGCGTTCACCCTAACAGTGGACGGCACTGTACATAGGACAGACGGGGCGCTATGTGAACACTCGCCTGAAAGAACATGAGACATCAGTCACTTCAGGAGGAGGCGCGAACTTGCCTGCGCATTGCAGAGCGTGCGGGTGTTTAGCTATCTTTAACGATACTGAAATTATTGGGAAGGGATCCACGAAATGCCAGAGGGAAATAATTGAGGCATATCAAATGCAAAAACACGGACAGGCTCGTTGAGTAAGCGCACCTTCCATTTCGCTATCACGAAAAGAGGTGACGTTTTTGGACAAACGTAATTAGATGGTGCCACACGCTGCGTTTTGGTTGTGCCTCGTCGATTGTCACATGCTCACTGCTATCCTTCTCCCCCCCTCCCCCCCACCCACCTAAGATATCATGTAGGGGCGCATGCGCGTTTTGGGTTTCCTTTTCGAGCAAATGTTTTTTAGTTACACTGTTGTTAGTCCCCAGCGTGTGTGGTCGTCTTACTTCTCTTCTTGTGTACGTGTTTTTTGAAGGCTGGGTTCCTCGTTTCCAAGTTTTTAGTTGCTGATTCCGCGGCTTTCTTCAAGCTTTGTGTGACGATGGCCGAACCCTCCTCACAGGGAGTCGATGCGTCTTAAGAAATTTCTACCCGCGATTTCCACAAACAAAGGCGATTCAGCGCGCGCTTTCTTTACCCATGCCTGGCAGGCCGACAGCAGTCCGACGCTGCGACAAAAGAATTAGTTTGGGCGAGCTTTGAGAAAATGGCACCTACAAATAAGGAGTAACGTGACACCACACGCTACCGAAAATTGGTAACGTAAGTACGTTACCCGTTACAGTTCCGAAATTTTAATGAGTACGTTACTAAGTTACCGAAAAAAAGCGTTACCGGTAACGGCGTTACCGACAACACTGGGGCGAGAGAGAGCGAACGGCGCGTTGACTATGGAAACGCTCTTTCTGCGATGAACGCTGAACTACCAGCTCGCAAGGAACGAGAACGCGCCGCGAGAGACAACGCCGACGCAGGCAGCGTCTGCTAGCGAGTTTCTTCATTTAAACAACCGACTGCTCGCGCTGCACAACCGTTCACCGGCCACATCGTATAGACGATTTTCCACAGCGGCGCACGGGCGCTGCCATGTTTGATCACGTGACCGTAACTGGCCTTCCCCCCCAGCCAGCTTCACCAGCCAACGCATTGGGCCAGCGAAGCGGCCGTGGCCGTAAGCGCCAGCAGCTGGGGTTAGACGCCAACATGGCAGCACCCGTGCAGATGCGACCGCCCGCTTCGATCAGAACTCGCGCTTGCTATTCGCCCACTGTGTTCACAGCAATAAATAAATGGTGAAATCAGCTATCGCTCAGTGTCATTTCACGCTGGGGACAAAGCATCAGGTATGTTCTGTCTTTATTATCGAGATTAGCTGTGTCTATTTAGCCATGCCTGCTAAGCCTTGTCTCCGAGAATTTGAGAATGAATCTTGAAAACGCTGCAAAATGCCGACGAATACATTGCTCTGAAAGCTTCAGGACGTAAATATAAAGCAAATAAATGCGTAGGTTAAGAACTTACGGGCCACACAGCGCAGGACGACGGCGTGATAAATTCGAGGCGGAAGGGAACTGCATCCACAGGTGTCGCCATGTTGACTTTTCCGGCGCTGCCGTCTGCTCGGCTTTTACTCGCGTGCGCACAGACGCTACGGGGACGCCGAGCAGACGACGCGACGCGGATGGAGACATATTGAGCAGCGCTGCTAAAGGCCAAGGCATTGAGACGGCCGCGGTAGGAGACGGCCAGCAAGGGTTGCCAGATCCTCGAAGAGAAAAAAGAGCCACAAAATTAAGCAAAGTAGCCAAAACAGTAGCCAACTGGCAGCCGTTACTTTATTTTGGAGCCAGAAAAGTAGCCAAACGTGATTTCAGTTTAGCTGATTTATCACCGTGTTCTGACACCTAAATATATAAAAAATGTACGTCACAGCAATGTTTATCACATCGCAATAGAGTAAAAAAAAAAGACCAGGTGACTTCCTGGAGGAGGCATTAAGACTAGAAAATTGGCAATTAATGCTGCAGTGACAGTCAAGTGTACATATCGAGTTCACTTTTCCCAGCATGCCCCGCGGCACTAAATGTAGAGCTCGTAACCCCTTTCAGACGTAGTCCAAATCTGATCCAGATGATCGCGACGAGAAGTTCGTGCGACATTCTATTCCTTAAGTCGCTTTTTGAGAGAGCCACAGCAGAAAACACTCGCTCCGCTTCAAGGAGTTTCATTGCGCCGTCAGCAATGTCTTGTATAGGATTAGCGCCTGATGTATATTTCATCTGTGTTAACAGATGACGCAAACAACTTAGATGCATGCACATAAGAAACGCATGCAGTGCATCGCGCGGGCACACAGAAATAAAAAAACAAGCCTGTCATTTTCGAATAAATAAAATAGAACAGTCGACGTAAGAAAAGTCATGGCTGACTACTGCAGCAGCGTAGACAGTGCAAATAGCAAACCAGAATGAAAAATGGCCTGCAAAAACAATGAGATGCGTGCGAATTGCGCAACGCTTCTACGAGCCGCGCGCATCCACTTTTCGCCAACGTTCGTCGTTGGTGGCGCCACCTGTACAGCTAAAAGCAGTAGCGCAAGAGGCGGATAGCGGAATAGAAAGCATGAACGAGTCCCCCGCCAGCTACTTTATAGTGCTGCCTAACCTAGAGGAGTTCCATTAATAATGTGAAAAGCATGGCGGCCGTGATGCGTTTCGGGCGCACGTTAATTGCTTGCGGTATACAGAGTACACAAAAGCCATTACACCGAGGAGGCGCAGCCGGCAGTGCGAATGAACATTTATTTTTTTATAGTTGCGCTAGGTTTTAGCGTATATTAACTGTTGATGCCAGTGCCAGAATACTAGCCAAAAAGTAGCCAAGTAGCCACCATCACTTTTTTGTCGCCGCGGCCTTTTAAAAGTAGCCAATTTGGCGTAAAGTAGCCAAATATGGCAACCCTGACGCCCAGGGTGCTGTGGTAGCGCCATCTAGTTTTTATTAAACAAACCAGCTGCGGAAAATCGTCTATACATAGGCACTGGATCTTGACCTCTTGTGCCGGTGGGACATTTCTCTCGTGTGTAGTTGAACAAAAAACATTCGCAGCTTGCGCGTTAACTAAAAGCGGATTGCGGGTCTCTGTGTTAGGCCCGTGAACACCTGCATGCTTTCGCCCCTCCCCAGGTTTCACGTTAGTGGAGCTGAAACACGGTTCTCTAGATGACCCTTCGCTACAAGTTTCTTTTGTGTTATGTCGAACATGTCTCTGAGAAACATAAGGTACTATTGTCCACGCATGTGATCAGTAGCTCATGCTTGAAAGAGTACATATAATTTGTCTTAATGAAATATGTCGACTAATATCAGCGTTTTTCGACGTTTTTGCCCGCGAAATTTATTTCTCTTATATCATAAACCCATGTCTCATATATGAATAACCACGAAAATACAATGATTTGTAAGCAGGCTAGCCAATTCATCACAGTTCAATATAGCCGCTATAGAGTCACTTGCATTTTAAAAAGTAGGCTCACATTATGCCTGGCCAACGATAACAAAACTAAGTATTCGAAGAGGACATGGCACACTGCGCAGTTCACTTTGTGAAGCCATGCTACCTGCTTTGAAAGAAGAAACGTGCGATATTTGCTTGCTTACGTTGGGCTCCAGTGAAAATTAAAGAAATTTGCCATTATTATTATAAGGTTTGTATTGCCACAGCATGTATATGGACAATCGATGGGTTTCTGCATGCGACGTTGCCATGCCATTTTGTATATGCGTAGGTATCACGGGGGGGGGGGGGGGGGGGGCGTTGAATAATTCAACCCCCCCCGTCCCTTCCCAAGAAAAAAAAATTGTGCCTAGGCTCCTTTTAGTGTGTATATATATATATATATATATATATATATATATATATATATATATTTATTTATTTATATATATAGATTATGAAGAGTCTGGCTTCGGTTGCCGTAGAACAAAATAGGAAAAATATATATACGCTTCTAAAAAGCTGTTTATTGGTGACGTTTCGATCGGAGACCGATCTTCATCAAGACAAAATTTACCTAGGCGCCGATGCGCTTTTATATCATCGCCGTGCCGAGAGAAAGAAAGGAAAAAAAAAAGAGAGAGAGAGAGAAGAAGCGTACATACTGATAAGTGGCCACACGACCACGTGCGCGTACTGCTACGTACGCATAGCACCTGTACTTTGAAAAAAAAAAAAAAACCGGTGCAAAAATAAACTAGTGGCCAAAAAAGAGAGAGTGGTCACACGACCAGGTGCGCGTATTTCTACATACTTAGACATAAAAACGTGTTTTCTCAAAAAAAATAATAATAATAAATAAAAGAAAAGAAACAAAAAAACGAAAAAAACCAAGTGGACATGTTAAGTGCATTCCTGTAGTGCCCCCGGCACATACCAAGATATACGAAGAAAACATGTTTCAAGAAAAAAGTGAACGAACCCAAAAATATGTCGACATACATCGATGGTCCAGGTGGGCACGTTAAGCACATTCCAGTGGTACATTGTGAAGGTTCACTACGCAGGCTCATCTCTTCCCGGAGCTTGAACACAACAACACAGTACATTCCTTTCGTCCATTGTCACGTCCCACCTATTCTCCCCCCGCCCCTCCTTAGCTGCTCCTGAAGCCCAGTGAGGGGGGTCTACGTTCCTACGATCTCCGGTCTGTGGCTCAAGAATAATTGAGAAGAAAATGGAGAGTGTTTTTCACATTTCTGACGTGGAGTTCGAATATGTCATTTACTCGGTTGTCTGAGGAGTGATTTCATTGTAGGAGGGGGGAATTATTCGAAAGTTTCCCACCCTTCTCGGGAATGCGCGTGCAGATCTTGCATGCCCGACAACGTGTTCCGAGTGATTTGCGAAAAAAAAATCCTAATAAAAAAAAAGGAAAGAAGTTTGGTTAGGATTATTATTATCCCGAACCTTCCAGAGCTCGGATTGAAGACAGTATACCCGGAGTGATATTTAGACCAGCCTTCAATGTATCAAATTTATAAATCATGTATGATTCGCGCTGTTCACGCTCCCTTGTACTGGAGAAACCGCTTTGTAAGATTGTGACCTTGATGGAATCAAACGGGTGGTTTTCGGAGTTAACTTGCCTCCAATTGAAGGCAAGTTAACGACTTTAACAGGCAGGCACATCGTTTTAATTGCCGGCTTGTTAACGTGTGCAAAAGCCGCCAAAACGTGTTCTTCATCGATCACGCCATACACCACTTCCCGCCACAAATGGTGCTGGCCGCTGACGGTTTACACCCGAATTTCGCGGGTGTATCTCTACTTGCGTGGAAGCTCTATAATGTGATCCTTCATAGTCGGAGGGACCACATGGGGGTCTGGAGGGACCACGTGCCCACCGTTGAAGGGAACCAGCCGTCGCCAGCGAGTCCATCTTACGCACAGGCGCTCAAGTCGAGTACTCGGGCAAAGGGCAACCAAGCACCCGCACAAAGGACCGCACAGGCCATCACAACACCTGTTCAGCCATCGAAGAAACAGGCAAAAAGACCCCCAGCCTGTACGCACCGAGACCACGGCGACCTCGTCGTCGAATTCGACCGCTTCAGCACCAACAACTCGGAATGCAGAGACGGCCGCACCAACGGCCGGGGAAAGGAAACCATCTCAACGGCCCCGAGACAGAGAACCAAGGCATTCAAGATCAAGGTCTCTGCCACCCTCCACTGGACGACGGTCAACTCAACCCGAGCACGGCACGTCCACTTCAGCAGGCCCGCCACCGACCACAAAGGACTGCGAGCCATCGGACTCCCCTCCAGCACACAGGGAACAAGCATCTGCCCCCTCCTCAAAAAGGTACGATCTCCGGAAATACTGTGGCTCTACTAGGCTGTGACAATCCGATCGCTCTAACCCACTGACCACCTCCCCCCCACAGACGAGGCGCGCGCTATACCCCAGACACCCCATTTCCTTAGGTTAAGAAAAATTGTTGATAAACGTCTACGCCATGACTTGCATGTGCGAAGCCTTAAAATTTATTTACGATATGGTATCGCCCCTCAGGGCATTCGACTATCATTTAAGTCGTCAATGCATGATTTTGACGAAGAGGAAACCCTACAATGTAATCTAATTCTGAAATCTGCTTCACTAAAACTAACCGAACTCGTTGTGGCGCGCTGGGAAAGGGTGCTCGCGTCTCTGAGGGCGGCGGAACGTCAAGCTAGATCTAATACTTTCCTATCCACTATAGAAGTTGCTGAACTAGAACGTTTTGAGAAAAAAGAGGACAGAGGAAATCCTAAAAATTAAGGAGAAAAAAAAATGGCAAGGGATAAACTTCCGTACTCCTGCGAGCTCTACATCGGCAATCCAGAAGGCCCTCAACCAGTGGTTGTGTCACAACTTGGTAGCACGCATAAAACCTTTAACGACCAGCCGAGAGGCACTACTAACACACAAAACAACATAGAAGAAAACATAATTAACCTCTCCAACCTTCAACTTAGTAGTCATGAACGAGCAGTAATCTCCCGCGGACTCACATTTTGCCCCACTACTGGCCGATACAATCAGTTCTCCTTATTACAAGACCTCGATAACTTCGCACGGAATCTTCGCCTAGAGGAATACTTTTTCGACAAACCCCAGAGGGAAACCACTACCATAATACCTTCTAGTTCAAGGCAACAGTGGACACCAAGCTCTCAGCGGGAGAGGCATCTAGATACCTACATCGAAGCCGTCCAAAAAGACATACTGCGGGAATATAACACACACAGACCTGCAGTAGCCAAAAACCTCTCAAGAAAGGAGTATGAAGCACTTAAGACACTCAGTGATCGAACAGATATCGTTATAAAGCCAGCGGATAAAGGGGGGAGGGATTGTAATATTAAATAAATCCGACTATATCCAAGAGGGCACCCGCCAATTAACTAACACCTCTTTCTACAAACCACTTGATAAAGATCCAACACTAGAACATCAAGCAATAATAACCACCGCACTCCATGATCTGGTAGAGCTCGGAGAGTTAGATCCCAAACTTTCTAGGGCGCTTACTGTAGCACGTGCCACACCAGGACGGTTTTATATGCTTCCGAAAATACACAAAAAGGAAACCCCGGCCGACCAATAATTTCAGGAAGAGGTACCCTCACCGAACCAATATCGAGTTACATAGACTCCTTAATTAAGAACATACCGCCTACACACCCCTCCTACCTACGTGATACCAGCCACTTCATTAGGGCGATCAAAGATGTAAAAATCCCTGATGGTGCCTTCCTTGTAACTCTTGATGTAACTTCCCTGTACACCAATATTCCGCATAGTGACGGCATCAAAACATTAGTAGAGTCTTACAGTGCGCATAAATGTGATGACTCACCAAACCCAACAGTCATTGAAACCCTTGCTAAGCTAGTACTTCAACTCAACAGCTTCGAGTTTCATAACCAATACTATTTACAAATTAATGGCACTGCTATGGGGACTCGTATGGCACCTAACTACGCAAACATCTTTATGAATGATCTTGAAACTAAGTTTCTATCAACCCAGAAAATTAAGCCACTTCTTTACAGACGCTTCTTAGATGATATTTTTTATTATTTGGACGGATACACAAGAGAGCTTAATTAATTTTATAGAATCTTTCAACAAAATTCATCCAGACATAACATTCACCTATGCATACTCAACAATTGAAATAAATTTCTTAGACGCCCACGTAAAGGTAAAAGACGGGTCATTAACTATTAACGTTTACAAAAAGCCTACAGACAGGCAGCAATACCTTCATTTCGATAGCTGTCACCCTCGTCACTGCAAGACGTCCATCCCGTACTCGCAGGCCCACCGATTCAAAAGAATTTGCTCCCGCCCCGAAGACTTTGAGGCCAACGCAGAGAACTTGCGCAACGTACTTGCAAAGCAACATTATCCTCCTTCTATAGTCAACGACGCCATACATAAAGCGGCGAACCTAGATCGCCAGCAGCTACTTTGCCAGCAGAAAGAATTAAAACAAGAGGGACGGAAAAACTTGGTTCTAACATTTGGGAGCAACCCCCCCAACGTAAACAAAATTCTAAAGAAACACTTTAACATCTTACAACAGAGTGAACGGCTATCAAAAATTTTCCCTTCCCCTCCTCGAGTTGTATATAGACGCCCCAAAAACATTAAAGATTATCTTGTTCGTTCAAAAACCGATAAGACGCCTGTAACTGGATGTCAGCCATGCGGCAAGGCCCGCTGCAAGGTGTGCAAACACATACAGGTAACCAACGTTGCTCAAAGCAGACATTCCAATTTCAAATACTCCATTCACTCAAACCTTAACTGCGACAGCTCTAATGTAGTATACCTTCTCGAGTGCGGAATATGCAGTGTTCAATACATAGGTCAGACTGACACGGCCTTCCGCACCCGATTCAATAACCATCGTTCACATGTTCATTCGCTTCCGGATCTGCCTCTGTCTCGGCATATAAACTCCGAAAACCACCCGTTTGATTCCATCAAGGTCACAATCTTACAAAGCGGTTTCTCCAGTACAAGGGAGCGTGAACAGCGCGAATCATACATGATTTATAAATTTGATACATTGAAGGCTGGTCTAAATATCACTCCGGGTATACTGTCTTCAATCCGAGCTCTGGAAGGTTCGGGATAATAATAATCCTAACCAAACTTCTTTCCTTTTTTTTATTAGGATTTTTTTTTTTTTCGCAAATCACTCGGAACACGTTGTCGGGCATGCAAGATCTGCACGCGCATTCCGAGAAGGGTGGGAAACTTTCGAATAATTCCCCCCTACAATGAAATCACTCCTCAGACAACCGAGTAAATGACATATTCGAACTCCACGTCAGAAATGTGAAAAACACTCTCCATTTTCTTCTCAATTATTCTTGAGCCACAGACCGGAGATCGTAGGAACGTAGACCCCCCTCACTGGGCTTCAGGAGCAGCTAAGGAGGGGCGGGGGGAGAATAGGTGGGACGTGACAATGGACGAAAGGAATGTACTGTGTTGTTGTGTTCAAGCTCCGGGAAGAGATGAGCCTGCGTAGTGAACCTTCACAATGTACCACTGGAATGTGCTTAACGTGCCCACCTGGACCATCGATGTATGTCGACATATTTTTTGGGTTCGTTCACTTTTTTCTTGAAACATGTTTTCTTCGTATATCTTGGTATGTGCCGGGGGCACTACAGGAATGTACTTAACATGTCCACTTGGTTTTTTTCGTTTTTTGTTTCTTTTCTTTTATTTATTATTATTATTTTTTGAGAAAACACGTTTTTATGTCTAAGTATGTAGAAATACGCGCACCTGGTCGTCTGACCACTCTCTCTTTTTAAAGACGATAGTCTTTCTTGGGATACCTAAACGGAAAAATTTTGGTCTGTCTGTCTGTCTGTCTGTTTGTCTGTTTGTCGGCACGTCACACGATTCAGCTAGCTGGCCAAACTTTAACCACCTGCCTTACGACCTCCAATCTTGACCAAGAAGCAAGTGTTCATACGGGTGAGCGTGGGCAATTAAAACTCAAATATTACGCATACCTGAGGCACAACATCTATACCTTAGTACTATTCACAGTGTTCCTTTAAAACAAAATCTATAGATACGTAATTATAAAGATCCTAGTGTTTATTACGCGGCGCTGCTGTGTACAAAACAAGTCTCCGCCCAGTGATTTAACTTCGACGCTGTGGCTGGCTGTGGTCTACACGGTAGCGCCATCTACAGCGCTACCGGGGAACATCAACACAAGCCGATGTTCCCCGGTAGCGCTGTAGATGGCGTCCTCTTCTGTTTTATCAATGCCAGCCAGATGCGGCTGATTCATCGTAGAAGAGCGCTGTCTCAGGCAAGGCAAAACATATATGGCCGCTTGATGAAATACGACCCACTCTACAAGACATGATCAGAGAACGCAGAGAAGAGACCGACGACCAAATTTCAGCGGAGAAACGCCGGCGTCCGTCTAAGCGCGCCCGGAAAACGTCCGAAAAACGAGCCCAGCGGCTAGCCCAGCTATTAAATTGTGGTACTCATGCCGCTCATGCAGTGCAGTCGGCACAAGACTATCGTCTTTCGACGACATTTGCAGCGAAGCACGCAGATACGCGGCCAATTTTTTTTGGCCACTCGTTTATTTTTGCACCGGTTTTTTTTTTTTCAAAGTACAGGTGCTATGCGTATGTAGCAGTACGCGCACGTGGTCGTGTGGCCACTTATCAGTATGTACGCTTCTTCTCTCTCTCTCTCTTTTTTTTTTTTCCTTTCTTTCTCTCGGCACGGCGATGATATAAAAGCGCATCGGCGCCTGGTAAATTTTGTCTTGATGAAGATCGGTCTCCGATCGAAACGTCACCAATAAACAGCTTTTTTAGAAGCGTATATATATTTTTCCTATTTTGTTCTACGGCAACCGAAGCCAGACTCTTCATAATCTATATATATATATATATATATATATATATACACTAAAAGGAGCCTAGGCACAATTTTTTTCTTGGGAAGGGACGGGGGGGGTTGAATTATTCAACGCCCCCCCCCCCCCCCGTGATACCTACGCATATACAAAATGGCATGGCAACGTCGCATGCAGAAACCCATCGATTGTCCATATACATGCTGTGGCAATACAAACCTTATAATAATAATGGCAAATTTCTTTAATTTTCACTGGAGCCCAACGTAAGCAAGCAAATATCGCACGTTTCTTCTTTCAAAGCAGGTAGCATGGCTTCACAAAGTGAACTGCGCAGTGTGCCATGTCCTCTTCGAATACTTAGTTTTGTTATCGTTGGCCAGGCATAATGTGAGCCTACTTTTTTAAAATGCAAGTGACTCTATAGCGGCTATATTGAACTGTGATGAATTGGCTAGCCTGCTTACAAATCATTGTATTTTCGTGGTTATTCATATATGAGACATGGGTTTATGATATAAGAGAAATAAATTTCGCGGGCAAAAACGTCGAAAAACGCTGATATTAGTCGACATATTTCATTAAGACAAATTATATGTACTCTTTCAAGCATGAGCTACTGATCACATGCGTGGACAATAGTACTTATGTTTCTCAGAGACATGTTCGACATAACACAAAAGAAACTTGTAGCGAAGGGTCATCTAGAGAACCGTGTTTCAGCTCCACTAACGTGAAACCTGGGGAGGGGCAAAGCATGCGGTGTTCACGGGCCTAACACAGAGACCCGCAATCCGCTTTTAGTTAACGCGCAAGCTGCGAATGTTTTTTTGTTCAACTACACACGAGAGAAATGTCCCACCGGCACAAGAGGTCAAGATCCAGTGCCTATGTATAGACGATTTTCCGCAGCTGGTTTGTTTAATAAAAACTAGATGGCGCTACCACAGCACCCTGGGCGTCAGGGTTGCCATATTTGGCTACTTTACGCCAAATTGGCTACTTTTAAAAGGCCGCGGCGACAAAAAAGTGATGGTGGCTACTTGGCTACTTTTTGGCTAGTATTCTGGCACTGGCATCAACAGTTAATATACGCTAAAACCTAGCGCAACTATAAAAAAAATAAATGTTCATTCGCACTGCCGGCTGCGCCTCCTCGGTGTAATGGCTCCTATATATATATATATATATATATATATATATATATATATATATATATATATATATATATATATATATATACTGCGCCAAGCGTGTTGTCCTAGGGACAGTTCATATTCTTCTTGCGAAAGCCTTAGTCAAACGAGCTGGTTCAGGCAGAAACCCGGCAAGCGCGAACCACACGACCGTCAACGTCTTCTTTCACGCTGGCACGGAGCTGACACTGATATGTGCAGGTACAATTACTCCCCGCGCAGAAAGGAGCAAACCTGGCGACCTGAGGAAATGACACGACAGGAGGGTCGTCGCATGGTTTTAGCCGTGATAC